>OX328129.1:20832391-21042591 GCA_946811695.1 Gonocerus acuteangulatus | reverse complement strand
ACCGGCGGCAGGGAATTTTTTTCGTCTCATGGCTCGTTGGGAAAATTCTTCAACCATGGATGTGTGTAGTACCGTCCTGTGTGCGCAATTCACGTAAATCATTTGAAAGGTCCGGAGCATCCCAGTGTCCCGATTGAATTGCTTAAACTAAACCATTGAATTGCCAGCATAAAGGTAACCAATTGAATAACGCAGTGAAAACTGGCAATTTTTTGAGCACTTAAAACAAAGAATATGTAGGATGACAAAAATCATCGAATGCGCTCATAAAATCATTACAAATTTTTATAATAGCAATTTTCCAAACGAGCTAAATTCGGCAAAAAAATAATGCTGATGTCCGTCTTATAGTTTAATAAAAAAAAAAAAAAAAACATTAAAAAAAATGAGAACGCAATATTTATAAAGTATAAGGAGGCAGTTAAAAGACGGAGGACGGTATAACTTTTGAAATCATTCGCTCAAGAACATCGCTGTCAAGTTGAGCAGGGGACAAATAAAAAATAAAGGAGCGCTGTCCGCAGGGGTCCTGTCACATCCCCAAAAACCTGTTTAAACTGGGAACAATTTATTAAGGGGACTATTTGAGACGGATAGCCTTGGCCGAAAGTTTCCGGGAGATGGCAGTTCGCCTTCATCCACCGTTAAAGTCTCTCTAATATTTTACAATTTGGGGTGGTAAGTCTAGGGGTGTACTATCTTTGGAAGGCTTCTGTGTGGCATTTTATTAAGTGGAGAATTTAAGACGGACCTGATTGATCCGTAGAGATGGTCACATTCAATGAATAGTTCGCTTTCATCCACAGTTAAAGTCACTCTTTTCTCTTACAATTTGAGGTGGTATGTCGAGGTTTGACTATCTGTGGAAGGATTTTGTGTGGCAATTTATAAAGTGAAATGTTTAAGACAGATGTCCTTATCTGATTCGTGGAGATGGTCCAATTCAATGAACAGTTCGCCTTCATCCACCGTTAAAGTCACTTGAATCTCTTACAATTTGGGGTGGTGAGTCTAGGTTTGACTATCTGTGGGAGGCTTTTGTGTGGCAATTTATTTAGTGGAGTATTTGAGACGGATCTAATTGATTCGTGGAGATGGTCACATTCAATGAACACTTCGCTTTCATCCACCCTTAAAGTCACTCTAATCTCTTACAATTTGGGGTGGTAAGTCTAGGTTTGAGTATCTCTGAAAGGCTTTTGTGTCGAAATTTATTAGGTTCTGTATGGTAGCATTTAATGATCAGTTAATCTTCATCCAGCTTTAATGTCACTCCAATGTGCAAGAGTTTGGAGTGGTGAGTTTGGGCTTGACTATCTAGCGAAGGGTTTTCAGCGGTAATTTATTAAAGCAGGCCATTCACGTTCAGATTTGTGGTCCGACTTAGTAGGACAACTAGTTGGATAGTCGACTCCACTGACCCAACTTTAGTCCTAGTCTGTTTTCACGACTGTGCACGTTGGTCATTAGCCGAAAAAGGTATGAGTGCAGACGGAAGTTGCCCGAAGGTCAAGCATTGACTGAGGTAAGTTGGACGACTATGATCCGACTCCCCCATTTACGCTACAGGTCCAGTTGGATTTCGGACCTTCGAGTCGTTCCTCTAAAGATTCCGACTCGTCTAACAAGACTTCAAACAATCCAACAGGTCCATTCACGATCCGAATACTGGTCAAACTTCGGAAGTTGGACCACAAGTCGTACTGCAAATCGCCTGCGTAAGTAGGGTATTTGATAAGGATGTCTAGGCTGGTCTATCTGTAGAAGCAACGGCAATGATGAGATATATTTCTATGGAGCGGGGAAGATCTATATTTATCAGGTAATGAATTTAGTCAATCGAGTAAGAATTAGTAAAAAATTGGTAGCTTCTTTTGAATGCGAGTGTGTTTAAATGTTACAAGCGTGTGTTTAATAGTGAATGTTATGCGTTTGCGTGTTTACGAGAGAGAGAGAGAGAGATAGAGAGAGAGAGAGAGAGAGAGAGAGAGAGAGAGAGAGAGAGAGAGAGAGAGAGAGAGAGAGAGAGAGAGAGAGAGAGAGAGAGATACTACGAGAGCTAGACGGAGACATCTGAGAGATGCCGGGCGGCCGGCTCGGGAGGTCAAGAGCCTTTCGCCCTCTCTCACTACCGACACCCCCCTCACATCACTTCTCACTGTATCTCTCTCTCCCTCTCTCTCTCTCTCTCTCTCTCTCTCTCTCTCTCTCTCTCTCTCTCCCTCTCGTAAATACGCACAAGCAAACACACTACAATACGCCCGAACCTATGCACCTGTGCCACAAATCGGTTATCGGTTCACCTGTTGCTATATTTGTTACGAACCACACACGAGCTAAAGACAGTACAATATCAGCTACAGAACTAAAGGTCTCAATATTCCCAAGAATCCAGAAGAATCGTTTAAAGATTAACAGTCTCAAGTTGTGAATGATATTGTTCCTGACTAGAGTTAGAAGAATACTTACTGTATATATGAAATATAACTGCTCAAACTGAATTAAATTTCCTTACTAACTGGTCTTATTTATTTATTGTTTACGGCGCATCGGCATCTAGGCCATTAGTGCCGACATCCAGGGTGTAGCGAGGAATTTTCCCAACGAGCCGTGGGATGAGAAAATTCCTGCCGCCAGTGGGGATCGAATTCACAATCTCCCACATATGAATCTAAGGCGTTAGCCACTAGACAACGGGGAGACACCCTGTTAATAATTATTTCCGAATTCCTTACATGTTGTTTAGAATTAAAAGTATACAGATTATTCTTGGTAAAATTTTCGTAATAATGATCCGGTGTTTTAGGTGTCAAATCTCCCATCGTCGACTTACATGACATCTGGATTAAAACGAATTTCCGGATTAGCAAAACTTTTGAATATCGGCTGTGTAGAATAATAGTAATATAAATAATATTTTATATATTAATATATATATAAAAGTCGAGTGTCTTAGCCAATGAGTAATTATTGTGACCGCTATCGTGTTGACAGACACACACCATTACATATATAGAAGGAAGCCAATTTAGAGATCTTGTTTTTAGATACTTAAGGAAAATTGGACTATTTGAAGAAATATGATGTATACGAATATGGTTTTCTATGTTTGTATACGTGCTTATCTGTTTGTGGATGTGTATATGTGTATGTATATTTATTTTTCTGTTTACGACCACCTATCATTAATAAATATGTAAAAACTATGATTTGAAATTCATGAAGATCTAAGTCTATAATTGTATTTACAGACTGCCCTATCTGCCTCTGTGTTGTTCGTACCTTTTTATAGTCAATGCAAATTGTATTAGTATTTAGATAGTGTAAGGTCTGATAATATGAAGCTATTGAAAGTGAAATGGTGCTTATGTACCCTGACCATTATTTTCAGTGTTTTAAGATTTTAGGATAATATATACTCCTGAAAAGTGAATAATATAGTACTGGCTTGACTGAGAATTGGCCGCACTATCTTAACACACGCATATCTTATGAGAGGACTTAAAAAATCAACCTGCGGCACAAGCAAAGGAGACTTTACAGTAAAACACTTACTTGCGAAATCAACCAAATATTCTAAGCGATATTGGTGAAAGTGGCCATTTCTTAAAACACTATAAGTGTATATACTAAAAATCCGTACAATCTGATTTTAAGACATCTGCTAAATAATCTGAGGTACCATTAAAGAATTTTATTGAAATTATCGTTGTATGTTATCTATTGAAAATCTAGGCAGTTTTGCCGATAAGAGCTTTACATATGATAGAATTTTCCATGGATAGATGATTTTAGATGGTTTCAGATAAATATAAATTTTCACAGGGATAATAAATATAATTGAATATGATGGAATTTTTCATAGATATATGATAAAGCATTACATATGATAGAATTTTACATAGATAGATGATAAGGTATTTTACATGGCTTAAGATGAATAGATAATAAATATAATTTTACATAGATAGATAATAGAGCTTTCATATGATTTGCATCAGCTTTGCAGATGTATAACAATTTATATATTTACACCATTAACTTGGATGATTCACATATTTACAATGTTTAAAATCTTTAATAAAAAGTACAAAACAGTCAAAACGAAGGCGATAAAACATTATCGATTCTCTATATTTCAAAATTAAGTTATAAATTAACTTTTCACGAATATGTTGGTTGATGAGATCATATACACTTTGAAATAATAATAGTGAAGTAATTATAATTATAATTATCATCGTTATTACAAAAGAAATATTAATTACTATTAGCACTATTATGTTCAATAAGAACTAAGCACAAATACATTTTTTTCTCAAAAGCTAATGATGATATTCATTGGTTTGTGTCGCTCTCCTAAAGATTTGGGGCATACGAAATTATTGCGAACTGAATGGAAAATAGATGTTTAAATTTATGTAAATCGTGATGCAACGAACAAAATATTAAAATAGCAGTCAGGTAATATAAAAAGGAATAAAGTCTTCACAAAATACCTTTTGGGGTCTTCATTCCTTAAGATCGAAAAAGGAAAAAAGTCTTCACAAAATACCTTTTGGGGTCTTCATTCCTTAAGATCGAAAAAGGAAAAAAAAAAGAAATGTATAAAAAATAAAGAAAAAAAATATTCCCGAATTTATGGGAGGCAGCCTTTAAGTCCGGATACCCAAAAGTTTGTGCCATAAATTACATAATTAGAGTCTTACAATGGGCAGCATTAGAAGCCGAGATCAAAACTCAGATCAAACATGACCAGCCGACCCAAACTAATACCTTTATATTGTATCCTACCAAAGGCCCGCCCGGGGTCAATTCTTGCCAAATGTAGTCATAAAAACTGTCACGAGGGGAAATATGACATGGCTTTTCGATCGGTCCCCCTTTGACGCCTTACAAAGCCATATGTTCTATTATTTAATGTCCTCTGACTCTCGAAGGGGGATTTTCGGAAGGTGGGGACTAACAAGTATATAAAGAATATAACATAATGGTTATCTAAGCACGGCGGGGGTATTTCAAAATCTTTTAATAATACACCGTGAGAACTAGATATTTCTACTCGGTTGTCAAATGTGGATTTAAGTGTTCTAACGAGTTCCTCAGAATACAACATTTAGGCATTGAAAATAATGAATGATTGATTTTTTTAAATGAAGTAAAAATTGACGGGCGTGCAGCAATAAGGAGGCAGCTCCATTTTTTTACTTTGTTATTTATTTTAATTTTAATTTTAACGTCCATTTTTTATTACCTACGAATTTTAGGTAGGGTTATCTATAGGTTACCTCCCTTTTCTAGCCAGGATAGGGGTGATGCCTTTTCTTTTTTGGAAAGAAAAGCCACCACTCCTAGTGGGAATCGATCCCACGACCTTTGTTATTTAGTTTCTTTATATTTTTTTCCATTTTATTTTGTTATTATAACATATTTACCTATTTATGATAGTAAGTCCATACACATTGATGATATTCTAAAATATTTAAAAAATAAAAATAAGTTCCAACGTTTTTAGAAATCCTCCCTATAAATTATTTGTTTTGTATTTATTTATATATTTTTTTTGTAATTTATTTACCTTTATAATTATTATTTTATTTTGTTTTCTTAAACAGTGAGAAATCTTTTCAGCTACTATAGTATCTTTTTGTATTGTCTTTTTCATTTAGCTTTGTATTTCAACATTTAGCTTTGTTCGCACATTGAATTTAAGAGTAAATAGCCTTTGTTGTGTACTCTCAATAAATAAATAAATAAAAAGTCCATAAGGACTCATTTTTAGAGTGGTAATGTCAGGTTTAATGGTTTGGAGCTGTCTCCTTATTGTACCACGTTCTATAAATAACTCAAAATTTACGGATTTTTCAACTACACTTATCAAAATTTGCTTTTATTCACATTTCTAATTAAGGAAGCCCATATGAAAATACATACAAAGAACATAAAATACAAAAAAATAATCAATTAATGCAAAATTCAGAATTATTCAGGCTCTGTTTCTATCAA
Organism: Gonocerus acuteangulatus; assembly: GCA_946811695.1. Taxonomy (NCBI): domain Eukaryota; kingdom Metazoa; phylum Arthropoda; class Insecta; order Hemiptera; family Coreidae; genus Gonocerus; species Gonocerus acuteangulatus. The sequence continues at coordinate 21,036,585 of OX328129.1, read as the reverse complement.
ATCATCATACTCAGTGTAGCTGTAGAAGTTACACATTTTAATGCATTGTAATGCATTGTATTGCGGCATCTTATTTAGTCCGACATATTTGTGTGCGAGGCTCATTACGGTAATATATTTCTCAGTTTTTAAGAGCAGGTGTTGGCTGTACGCAGATACTTTCGGCAAATACCATTATTTTCTGCTTCTCTTTATTTCAATAATTCCTTTATATTTTATGGCGTTGGCTAAATTAAAAGTGTCTTGCAACTGACTTTTTAACAATTTCATTAAAATTCTTTTGCCTGAATAATCATTCATAATTGGCGGCGAGGTCAGCTCAGCGGAAGAGTACTGGAGTAGTATACTGGAGAAACTGAGTTCAAATCCCAATCACGCACTAAAGATTTTTATCTTTTAGTGGCTTCGTTCGTGGGTTGAATTCGGCCTCCCTGACCGTCCCTAAGCCAACCCATAGTTAAATTTACTTATTAATGGGTATCTGCAAAGGGTAAAATCAGGCGGTCGGAGCATAGGGCTCCCTAGTGCGCCGTATGATCATGAATCAGAAACCTCTATAGTATCTGCCCCTCCGGGCCTTCGTGGCATGTTACGGGACTTATTTTTGATACATTAATAATTATAGATTTTAACGCCTGTAATTCTCGATGCTAGTAAATAAAATAGATAGAGATTTGTTGAAACTTTTCAAAAATTCTTTCACGAGTGAAACGTCAATTTTATATTTTGCAACCTCTTGTATGTTTATATATTATCATTACTGTTTACAGATATATTATAGCCTACAAAACAGTTGTATCATGCATTTTGATACTGGTAGCGCATGACTAAGCTTTAGGTGTCTCCAGTCGTCAGCCAAATATTTTCGTTGTTTAGGAATGATTCTAGGATGACCTAGAGTTACCTTACGCCATCCAACCACACCCTGCGACAAGCAGGGAGGATTGGAGGCGAATGAGACGTGGGCAATGATTGTTGGGAAAATAAAATATCCATTCATTTTGCTCCCAATTAGACAATTTACTAAGAATCATAAGTGCTATGGAATATTTAAACCCAATAATTGAGTACGAATAGTTTTCTGGGCGTGTGTTTCTGAGAGTGATTGAAGGTATGAGCTTGTGTATTTACCATTATATTAACATTGTAGTATATTCTTATACTTTTTTTTATTGTTTCAGGTATGATGGTTGCTTATTTTTGGAATACATTCACTATGAAACATATGGGTATGTTACATAAAATTGAAAGTTTCACATAGGTTTTAAAAAAAAAATGTGTTGCTTATAATTTATCCAATGATATAATTTGCACCTGTTAATTTATTTTGGACGGTCAAAAAATATTTAAACATTGCCTGATTTAATTATTTTTCTGCCTTCCAACTTTTTTTTTTATATAGAATTTCTTTAAAGTAACCTCGATATAATGCTCTCTGTAGCACATAATAACATAAATTATATATTAATAAACAGAATAAAAAAACGAAAAACCAAATGAATTACTGCTTGATTCGAAAACATGAGGCCATCCTCAGTGTCAAACTAATTTCACCTGAAGGAGATGGAAGACCATTAATATCAGTCAATAATTAAGTCCAAATATCCCTCTATAATCCCTTAGAAACGTTTACATTAGCATATATTACCTAAATATAAGGTTTATTTTAACATTTTTTATTTATAGCTTTTGCTCCTCTTTGGCCATTCTTGCTCATGTAAATCAGATCATTGTATTATTTTACTATGCTATGAAGAGCAGTCGATATATTTTTAAAAGTATAATTATTATAATTTCGGTCTTATACTTGAGGAAAATATTTTCTGGAGTCTTGCAAGATGTATGTAAAATCTTTAAGAAATGGCGGGAAAGTATTTGTGAGAATTTACGGCACAAAACTGTTTGGAATGCCATTGATATAAATTCACTACAAAGCAATACGTTGCTATAGTTACTTTGACACAAAGGCCTAAAAAACTCATCGGATGTATACAAAACCACAAATCCCCAAAAACTGTATGAATGGAAAGTGACAAATTAAAAATTCCCCTAAAAATCATAACCCTCGTCAAATGAACAATTCTAAAAACGGACCAAATCATTTTAACCACCGTCATTTAAAGACGCCCAATTGGGCACACCCTACTTCACTAATACATTCGTACTTACAAGACAGAATGGACAGAACAACTTAAAAGTCTGATCTTTAAGCAGATACTTACAAACAGCAAATAACTTAAATATTCCCATATGAAGGTAGTACATACATTAGAACATTACATAAACATTTGCATTTACATAAACCTCACATTTATAGATTTAACTGCAATTTATTGAATATAAATTCCAATTCATATTTGAGGACCCTAGAGGTCAAGGGGTCTAAGTAACAAACTTTTGAGGAAAATGGAGTCAATGTTGAACATATTTGGTAATAGCAAAAACTAGAATCCTGAGGTCCTTTAGCAGCTTATTATCAATGGTACATAATAGGTACATCATCCGGTTTATGATTAATATGCAAAAGAATTGGAGAATACGCAGATAGACCGTTTAATTTCCTTCTGGACTTAATATTACAAAAGTGACAATACTCAAGAGAACTCAAGCTAGGTGGCAGCAACTGTCAAGAAAATCACTTGGATCTCTTTACCACCCACAAGATTACGGTGTTCACGACCCATTCCTGTATATAACTCATTTTTCTCAAGACTTCTGGGGCCCTCATTTTTTATTTTATTTTTAATTATTTATTCCTTAATATATCTTATACGTTTTATTACCTGTGATGTGTTTCTGTAGTCAATTCATTTATTTATTTTTTTACTTGACTTAATGCATGAAAAAAGGAGTTTTTTTTTTAAAGTAACGGGATTAATTTGTTCAATTAACAAATAAATGGTACTAAAAACGTACCGAATTCTTACATATTTTATCCTTATCCTCTCAGACATCAACAGTATACAGGCATTCCAGTCCAAAGTTCTCCGCAAAATTATTAATACCCCTTCTATGTCTCCAATAAAACCCTTCACCATCCCATTTGTCCTTGACCTTCCGTAAATCCGTTTCCAAATATTTCACTCTAATTTGTCTCACCATCCTAATCCTGTAGGTCTATCCTTATCTTCCCAATCCCATCCAGACAATCCCCGAAGGCGCCTTAAGAGATTGTGGCCCCGAGGTAATTTATTTACCTGATCTTATAGGGATCATTAAAATATTTATTTACACATCACTGGAAGTGCCAACAACGGCTAGCTTCTTCCAAATTTTGTATTGTTTTAATTTTATTTTATCTGTATTAAGAAATTTAATAATTTCTACAGATTTCAAACAAATAAAAATCCTCATAGAATTCATTACTTATTCTTATAAAAGTATTATTTATTTGCCCCGGGGGCTGACATATCATGGAGTATGGTTAAAGAATCCGGCAACATAACAAACTAAATTACACGGACTTCAGCCAGCTTTCAGACTATCTGTCAGGTCTTCAAAAATTTTAGAGGGTTCACTTTCATTATAGTCGAATCGAAAAACAAAAAACCGCTTCCGGGCATCAATGATGGAAGAGAGAACCGAAATAGAGAGAGGGAGAGATATATGTGTGTGAGTGTGTTGGTATGTACGAGAGAGAGACTGAGAGAGAGAGAGAGAGAGAGAGAGAGAGAGAGAGAGAGAGAGAGAGATAGAGATAGAGAGAGAGAGAGAGAGAGATAGAGAGAGAGAGAGAGAAATTGATAGAAGGCCGAAGTGGGACGAGGGAGCAATATAAATGGAAATACGAGAGGGTATTGGCCGAAGAGAGAACAATGATACCCAGTGATCAACCCTCCCCGATCAGCTGGGCACAGCTTCAAATATCTCAGCTCTTACAGAATCTCAAGAATTTGGAGGAATCTAAGGAGAGAATTTAGATTAATTATCAAATACAACACCATAGTAAGATTACAAATGTTATTACCTATATAATCTGACCGACAAACGTATTCTATCGCGTTTTCTTAATCAGATATTAACTGTTTCTCCTCCGAGCTTTCCCAATGACACTACAGGTGCTAAAAACAGAAACGCTGTTCTTGGGAGTCGGAGTTTCTTGAACATGTAACTCATATCTGAAAATAAAACATATACTGACTGACATCAATTTAAGACGGACCAAGATGCCCCATTGGAGTTAAGAGAGCACCTTGATGATGAAGCAAAATGACACTTTCTTTACATAAATTGGGGGGTGAGGTTAGCTCAGTGGTTGAGCACTGGACTAATATGCTGGAGGAACTGAGTTCAAATCCCGAGCAAGCACTAAAGATATTTATCTTTGAGTGTCCTCGCTCAGAAGTTGAATTCGGCCTCCCTTGGCCAACGCAGCCTTTAATTAATTTATTAATGGGTACCTTGGTTCTAATGACCCTAGCAGTCGAAGGAGCTAGGGGAAACTCAGGCGGTCGGAGCATAGTACTGACCACGCTATCTCCCTAGTGTGCCGTATGGTCATGAAGCAGATATCTCTATAGTATCTGCCCCTCTGGGCCTGTTACTGAACCGATTTTTTTTTTTTTTTTTTTTTTTTTTTTTTTTTTTTTTTTTTTTTTTTTTTACATAAATTGAAAGGGACATCAATCGTAAACACTAAAATAAATACCAAACACATTTTCTAAATAAAATATTATTTAAGATTGTTAATACTTTTTTGAACTGCGTGGTGCTGATCGACTGTTTTATTAATAATTTTTTTTTTTTTTTTTTTTTTTTTTTTTTTTTTTTTTTTTTTTTTACGGCGCATCAACAAATCGTAGCTAGTAGCGCCGACATCCAGGGTGCAACCAGGAATTTTCTCAGCGAGCCCTGAGATGAGAAAATTTCTGGCGCCGGTGGGGATCGAACCCACCATCTCCCGCTTATGAATCCAGCGCGCTAGCCACTAGACCACGGGAGACCCCTTTTATTAATAATAAATTAAGAATTATACTTAATATATATATTAATTTTTAATTACATTATAATTTCGATAGGATATCTTTTTTTTTTTTTTTCTAGTTGCAAATAGTCATGAATGATGTTCACCTCCTCGAAAGTCCTGGGAAAATCGAGAGGAACCATGGAAAATATTTCCTTCAATAATGTTCAGGAGTAAATTCTTATTTAATCACTTCGGTTCGATCTTCGAGGCGTTAGAGGGTTTCGTTTGTTGGCTAAATATTAAGATTTTCCTATTGCAAGATTTCCAAATCACACGATATATTTTTATGAAAACACGCTAAGATAAGGCTATTCCCGCAACGCCTAAATATGCTTAACATCCTTCTTTTTTTTCTTTTTTTGTACAACTAATTTACCTAATCCCTCCAATCTAAAAATCGTATTAATGAAATACAGATAGTTAGCCGTCAAGTTGATAACAATCCAAGGAATTTTTGGGATTTGGCTAAGATAAAACGCCAGATTTTCAGCAACAAATGTCTAGGTGGTCGAGAAAGACCATGGATGTGTTGCACATGCCACACATCCATTTTTTTCATTTTTATGAAAAATATTCTGAAAAGCTGGCGTTCTTGTCTTGGCCAAATCCCAATCGTTCTTTGACTTGTTAAAAGTTATATTTTTCAGAGGTTTTTATTAATTACTTAAGTAATTATGGAGTAATGATGTACGTAAAGAACATTTCTACTTCTGATAACCGATTACATCTTATAAATTTAAATTCCAACCGGTGGTAAATGGCATTCTAGTTAATGACCTACCTCAATCGGACATTACCAGCGATGAAAATGATGATGGAGTCCCGTTGCGTCGGATCGAGGCCAATACTATACGCACAACCATCCACGATGCATTTCTTCATTAACCTTCATCAGACAATCATCCACGGATTTAATACAGAAGGTTTCATCCGAGGCCAATCATCAGTCCTTTAAAAAGATAATAGCGTTCAATAAGATGAATTCAAATAAGAAAAAAGCTTCTTGGCGAGAGCTGTCTTAATCTGCAATTTCCTCAAAGCGGAAAAGTAGTTACTTACAAGGAAACTACCCCAGTTGTATGTGACAGTTGTTTTACTTTTGGATTAATTAAAAAAAAATATTAGACACGCATTTTTTTAAGTGCTAATTTTTTGGTTTAAGGTGGGAAAAGTACGTTTAAACCTAACCACAGCGAAAAGAGCTGAAAACGAAGGCATTCCCTATCATAGGGTTCCAAAGAATAATATCATTAATTACCTGAAGGAAATAGTCTGGCAAAACTGGCAATATACATGGCAAATAATAGAAAACAACAAATTAAGAGAAATAAAATTAACAGTTAAAGCTTGGAAGACCCCACCCAGCATCAATAGAAAACATGAAGTTGCCTTAAGTCGATTGCGGATTGGGCATACAAGATTAACGCATTCATTCCTTTCTTCTAAAGAACCACCCCCAATCTGTGAATCATGCAACGTTCAAGTAACAGTGAAACATGTACTTACAGAATGCCGAATATATCAGTCAATTAGAGATGATGCTGATAACGTTAGAAAGGTATTAAACTTTATAGACAAAACGGAATTAATAAATAAAATCTAAAGACATAAGATTAATTAATTAAGCTAGATAGAGTGTGTGTATGTGTGTATGCTGTCTGTGTTAGAGAATATGTGAGTGAGGTTGCATGGATTGGATATGGGTTGGAATATGTGTATGGGTGAGCGCATATGTCTGTGCGTGTGCCCGCTTGTGTGTGAGTGCGTTTATTTACATTTGTTCTGTGTACAGAAACGCAAATAAATATTACGCATGGAAAATATACTGCAAGTAATATAAGTAAGCAAAAAATGCCAGGATCAATGATAAATAATGATAATGATAAGTAATTCAATAAAAACTAAAAGCTGACTCAATAAAGTATTAAATTCAAAATAAATGAGGAAAAATTTCACCTCCAAATATAATTAAAGTTTCATTCAATGGAGTTCATGACACGCTTAAGGTCATGACATGTTTAAGGTTGACACGCCTTAAAAAAAAAACCCTCACCATCCAGACACTTTTTCTTTGTATACCTTAATAAGATTAAGCAAAGATGGAATAGTTGGGATTCGTCTAAAAAAACCTCAATACGATTTTTGTAAAAAAATCTATATTCAGGACGTTTGGGCTACTCTTTGGTAAGAAGGTAATTGGTTATTTCTTTAGAAATTAATACACAGGAAAATAGTTTATAAGTAAAATAAGTAACAGATCTATATATACAATTCAACTTATTATAAAAGAACAATTTGATGTTAAATTATTAGAACAATTAAGGTATTAATAACCGGGTAAAGTGAACATTAGTGTATATCTAGAAATTAGTTCTAGAAAATCAATAGAAACATTAAAAAAAAAAAAAAAAAAAAAAAAAAAAAAAAAAAAACAACTTTATTGAAGTGTATAGGAGTAAATAGGTGCTAATAATAATATTAATTATTTTTTTAACAGAGAAATAAGATACTACATACCAATGAAAGTGTCGACAGGCAGAACGTAGAAACATCCTGAATATAGATTTTTTTACAAAAATCATATTGAGGTTTTTTTAGCCGAATCCCATCTATTCTATGTTTGCTTATCGCCTCGACGGCTAACTATGTAATCTTCATGATTAATTGATGATTGATTTATTTTATTTTTATTTATTTATTTATTTTTTTAATCGAATCAAAGGCTCTGAAATATACCGAGTAACTTTAACTCATATGATTCTTCGGTCTGGGTCAACATAAGCATTATAGTCTCTGGCGTTGATAGCACAAATTTTGATACGCTATTAAGCGCGCGCGCACACACACACACACACACTCACACACACACTCACACACACACTCACACACACACACACACACACACACACACAAATTATAGCTTTCTCAGGGTTAAGTCAGCGAATTCTCTGACTGTATTCCTGACAGCGAAGCATTGGTGAAGAAAATTATGACACGGTCAATACCAGAAGAAAATAATGTTTGTGATTTAGCGAGTAATGTTTTTCTAATATTTAAAAAAAAAAATGTTTCTGTACCTTTTTTTTTACAGAATATTCGAATATTTTAGAAATAATTCATGCATATATTTCCCTTCATGAACACCCCACCTCCCTGAATCAAGTCAAGTGTTTTTCCCCCCCGATTTTCTAAATGAATGGTAATGCAATTTATAACCTAATACAGCTGATTTAATAACTTTTACCCGAAAAAATTGGGGTTGCGTCTTTAACAACCTTAGTAAAGCATGACATTTTTTTGACAGGCCTATCTCTGAAAAAAGTGAACCTCCCTCTAGCACATCAGAACGAATAGTAACTTTTGGTTTTTCATTTTTATCGTTTTAATTAGTTCATTATTCTGCTAACTAAATCATAGTTCATTCTAATAGACCAGGAGACCTGATTATTCAAAATTTATGGTCATCTGAAAGTGAACAGCGATTTCTTCTTTTATTTTAGAAGATATTACTCACGGTGAAGACAGTTACTGCATCAGCAGGGTTCCAATTATTGCTCCTCGTGGACTTAGTTGTTCTTCACTAATTGTTCAAATATGCACGATGTGCAAGAGGTTAAGTGGACGTTTTCCCTCGTGAAATATTGCAAGGTGTAATATATTGATGATTGCAAGCGCAAAGTTTTTTTTTTTCTGAAGTCATGTGCTCAACCGCGATGTTTCAAATAAAAACTAAACTTACTTTCCGAGCCGGAAAATAATCACGATTTGTAAACGTATAAAAAACGCGCTCACGAATGTAAAAAAAAAACAGTTATCAGGAAGCAACAAATATTCAAAAAAATCCGTAAGAGTAACATCTTTAAAAACCTTTACATTAATGCTTGTAGAAAAGCTCGGTTTCGCACGAAAAAGTATGTTTAATATAATTTATTTTCCTTTCATAGTAATTTTAGCACACCTCTAAAAAAGTAGATCGGAGCCGAATATCGAATAATTCCGTTTTGAAGGTGAAAAACTTAGACATTAGATTTCAATTACCTACTTGAAATCTGGAATTTCTTATATTCAGTCATTATTGTAAATGTCAACATTAAAATTAATACATACAAGTGACACAACTCAAAAATCGGTGTTATTCAGTTATGACTAGGAAAAAGAAGGTGAATATCTCTTTATTAACCATCAAAACTGTATGTACCTAGCTTCAGAGCTTAGAATGCCAGGGGGCACTTGTGTCTTAATGCTATTACTCCTACATGGGCAAGAGTGACACATTTTCTGTTTTTTTTTTTTTTTTTTTTTTTTTTTTTTTTTTTTTTTTTTTAGTTGTGTCACTTCAGAAATACTGGTGCGTTTTGTTTGTTTCCCATTATTATTATTATTTAACGGTGTAATTAACCGCTCATCTCCAAAAGATCCTATAACACCTGCGTTCGGTGTGGATAGACGAAAAACGTAAATAGGCAAGCAAATTAAATTGGAAATCATTATATGAAGTCATTATTTTAAGAAACTAACGAACGCATAATTATGTAAACATTTTTTCCAGTTAGTATATGACTTCTATATTCGTCGTTAGATTTTTCAAATATCTCAGAACCGTCAGAAAGTGTTTCTCTCTAGTCATGTTTTCTATAAGTTTATCATTAAAAAAAATAAATAGATAAATAAAAAATAAAACTATTCTCTCACATACTTAACTAATACATTAATAACTGAAATGTGGTAAATTATACATAAACTTGAACTATTATGTCAAAAAACAATTATTTCATACTAATGAAGTTAATAGCTGTAAAAACTTGTATCGCCTTTGTAGCAAAAATTTAGTAATTTATTTTGGGGGGGTTTTTGTGAATCGTATGGCAAGAATAATTATAATTATTCTTGCCATACGATTCACAAAACCCCCCCCCCCCAAAATAAATTACTAAATTTTTACAGGTCTACAACCAACAATTTGATTTGATGATTTTGGCTAATCTCTGTGTTTCTCGGTGTGCTGAGGCCGAGAATGAAGTCCGTTTTTCTCTATCACGTACAGATTTTTTTCAAATCCATAGAACATAATATACCTGCTATACACATAAAGGTAAGAAGTAGGTTTTTTTTTCCAAACGATTTCTCTTTTTATAAACAGACATCTTTCACTAGGTGGTGTAGGCAATGACTCCCTCAGTAGATGTTGTAGGCCTGAGGATGTCTAGGCACGACCTGTTCAGACAGGAACGTACTTGTTTGGTCTCAGATGTCACCGTCTGAAGCTAAACGAGATTGAACCTGTTGTATCAGGAACTTGGAGCTAAATTTCTGTTCATTCTCTCAGTTCAGTAGTATCAACTTAAGTGAACACATTCACTGAGGTCTCTTAGTTGTGTCAAAGTGATTAAGAACGTATTTTAAGGTTTGAAAGTGCATTTAGACAAAATGTCTCATCGTCGTTGTGTTACCAGTCCAGACTACTTCTGTTTTATCTGTGGTGAGTACACAGTTAAGAAATACCAACGAAATATAACAGGTTTTGTCAAAAATGTATATTATGCATATTTTGGCTTGAGAATAGGAGATCAAGATAAAGTGTGGGCTCCTCACAAAGTATGCCATAGCTGCGTAGAAAAACTTCGCTTATGGTACAAAGGAGAGTTAAAATCTTTCGGATTTGCTATCCCAATGATGTGGAGGGAGCAAAAAAACCACGTTAATGACTGTTACTTTTGTAATTGTCATGTTCAAGGCTATAATTCCAAAAATCATAAGCTCATTAACTACCCTAATGTGGAATCTGCTAGTCGTCCGGTACCACACGGTCCTGGATTGACAGTTCCTCAGCCCCCTCGTGACTTGGGCAGTATAGATAGGGAAGCTAATAGAGAAGACTGAATGTCGGAGAGCGATGAAGTACACAGTGAGTTCAAAGCAAGCAGTTCAGAAGATGAACCTCAGCTTATTTCTCAACAGGAGTTGAACGACTTAGTGAGAGATCTTGGACTTCCAAAAGATGCAGCTCAGTTACTTGGCTCCCGTCTTAAAAACAAAAATTTATTACAGCCAGGCACTTCTTTTTCATGGTATCGACACCGTGAAGCAGTTTTTGTTCCTTACTTTGCTTTGGATGAGAATCTTATTTATTGCAAAGACATTCTTGGTCTGATGGGTCAATTTGGTATACAATATGACCCGATTCATTGGCGTCTATTAATAGACTCATCAAAGCGAAGTCTAAAGGCTGTTTTGTTGCACAATGGCAATACTTATGCTTCAGTTCCAGTTGGCCATTCGGTACATTTAGAAGAAACATACGAAAATTTGTCATTAGTTCTCGAACGAATTCATTATAATGAGCATAACTGGTTGATATGTGGAGACTTGAAAGTACTTACTATGTTCTTAGGTCAGCAATCAGGGTACACCAAGTTCCCTTGTTTTTTATGTTTATGGGATAGCCGAGACAGAAATTCCCATTGGAACAACAAAGACTGGCCATCACGAGGAGCTCTGTCGCCAGGCCAAAAAATGTAATTAGGAGAAGTTTGGTTCCTTCTGACAAAATCCTGCTACCTCCTCTACACATAAAGCTAGGGCTGATAAAACAATTCGTAAAGTCTCTCAATAAAGAAGGTGAATGTTTTAAGTACTTATGCTCCAAGTTCCCACGATTAAGTGATGCAAAGCTAAAAGAGGGGATCTTTGTAGGCCCAGATATTCGAAAACTTTTCACAGATCCACATTTCACTCAGACCATGAATGAGAAGGAGAAGGAAGCTTGGAATTCTTTTAAAGATGTTGTTGAGAAGTTCCTTGGTAACGTGAAGGATGCCAACTAAAGAAGTATCGTGGAACGCATGTTGAAGGCATTTCAATTACAAGGTTGCAACATGAGTTTGAAGGTTCACTTCTTACATTCGAATGTGGACTATTTTCCGGAAAACTTAGGGGAAGTAAGTGAAGAACAAGGGGAAAGGTTCCATCAGGACATCCAGGAAATGGAACGTAGGTATCAGGGCAAATGGAACGTAAACATGATGGCTGACTATTGTTGGATGCTGCAGCGTGAATCATCTGAAGAGTCCTACAGCCGTAAACGAACACGGAGAAATTTTCAAGAGAAAAAAATGCATTTTCATAAAAATAATAACTAAATATGCCACTGTTAATTCTGAAGCTGTTATTTCTACACATTTATGTATTTTGTACAGTAAACAACAATGAAATAACTAAAAGATCATGGAAATAAATGAAAACTCTTATTCGCCAATTCTGTTTTCTTTTAATGGTGGTACCTCTGCCCTTACTTGAGATTGAACAATTTCTTTACGTGATAGAGAGGGACTGACCGCATGTTCGGCTTCAGCACGCCAAGGAGCATAGAGATTGACCAAAATCATCAAATCAAATTTCAGAAAGATTATTTTTGTAGACCTGTGTTATTCTTGATAGATTATAATCTATCCAACCTTACACCCATTGGACTTGAAGAGATGGGTGGAGGTGGATACAGAAAAAAAGATGAATTAAAAAAATGAGTGGAAAAAGAAATATCAAAGGGGAAGGATGAAAAAAAAACTGAAAGGATTGAAGGAAAGGGAAAATAATAAAAAAAATCCCCGAAGGACGGTCCTTGGAAGCCCGCCTCATCCAGTCCTTAGGTAATAGGGTTTTTGATACGTCCAGAAGTAGCGGTACAAAAACACAACCCTGTGTAATACATAGTTGTTGGAGAGGCCATTTCATTTGTCTCATTCACCACCGACTTTTTTCTTTTTTTACTATCTCTCCAATTCATTATGATTTACAAGCAATTATGCCCTTAAATATAATGGGATGAAAAAATTTACCTTTGGGCCATTTTAGTTTCTTTACTGTTTCCCAGGCAACGTGATTTATACTAGAATTAAGGAACGGAAATATTTTTTGTTGTCACTTGTAAGCTCTGTATAAATGGAAGAGGTACATTTGAGAGTGTGTGGTTCTGAAACTGGGGTCCCTAGACGTTTTGGAGACATTTCTGACTGTGCACATGGTAATTTAATATAAATAAGTGTGTGTGTGTGTATATATATATATATATATATATATATATACACACACAAATCAGAAAGATGTACTTAACATGACGCTTCGACTTGTTTCTCTGGTTCACCTTAAAGCATGCCATTCACGTTCCGATTTGCAGGACGACTTGTGACATAACTTCGGAAGTGGTGAATGGGCTTGTTGGACGTCGAGTCGGAACATTTAGAGGGACGACTCGAAGGTCCGACATCCGACTGGCGACGGAGTTGGAGGGTGAGTGGGGGAGTCGGATCGAAGTCGTCCAACTTACCTCAGTCAGTGCTTGACCTTCGGGCATTTTCGGCCCATAAGTAACGTACACAGTCCTGAAAACAGACTAGGACTAAAGTTGGATCGCATGTCGGATAGCAAGTCGGAGCGTGAGTGGAGTCGACTATCCAACTAGTAATGAGGTGGAGATAGTTAGGCTGCACCTACATTGGTCCCGTATTTCGCCCGAACCGATCCGATCCGATTTCGTTTGATCGACAACGGCCAACAGCGGCCGACATGTGTGCCTACATTGGTCTCGACCCGATCCGATCCGATTAAGTCACAGCTCGTCAGTAATGACCTCCTAGTGAAGTGAAAATGAGTGATTAAGTTAAGAAATAACACCTAATAAGCATAGAAACCTTCGATTAGGTTGAATGTTGGAGGAAAGAGAAGTACTGGTATTCATATTTTTAAATTATTTATAAGAAAGGTAACTAGAAGGTTATAAGCATTGGAAGGTTATAATCATTAGAAGGTTATAAATATTAGAAGGTTATAGACGTTGGATGGTTATAAACATCTTTCCACGCAATTTAATAAACAAGGGAAACAAAAAACAAAAATGTGAATTGGCAAAGTTGTTCTAAATTTATTTCCTTTGATATAAAAAACAATGCATTGAAATCGGTTAAGATTTAGAACCTGTAGACCTTTTTGAAACACTAAATATGGGTTGGCGCCATTTTGTTTTGTCGGTCCGAAATCGGTCTAGAAACAATCACGTTTGAATGGCCAAGAATCGGTGGCCGTTGGATTGGACCGGATTGGATCGGAGCGGGACCAATGTAGGCATTTCCATTGAGATGCATGTGTTTTTTTTTCTTCCGACAGTCGGTGGCTGGATCGGATCGGAACGGGTCCAGTATAGGTGCACCCTTAGCCGTTGCAGTGATACGAAGTCAAGGGATGGTTAGGATTCCGCTAGGAGAAAAAAAGTCATATTTTCAGGCAGAAATCTATATTGGACGTTCCGGCTGCACTTTGGCAGCCTTTTTCAGCACTAAAAACGCCAAGGGGAAGGGACACGTAACCATGGTCACCTAAATGTCTTCTTGGTCTTCCTCCCTCCCCCCAAGGCAATTTCAGTTCTAGTACTGAAGAAGGTTGCCAAAGAGCAGCCGAAACGACCAAAATATATTTCTGCCACGAAATCAGACTTTTTCTCTCCTAGCCGAATCCCAACCTGCCTTTCACTTTGTATTCCAACGTGAATGGTCAGTTTTAGTTCTATCACAGTTTCTAGTTAAAGTGAATAGCACCATCATCTATAAGAAATTCAATGTCCGATTAAATTATTGTCCGGTTTATGAATCAGCATTCTATAGAGTAAGCATGCGCCTTTGCCATCCAGAAGCACTTTCAGAAGTTTGACTTCGATTTTCCAACATCCGGATTTGGGGATTCGTTCTTTCTCTTCCAAGGTGCTGTTTTGATCAGATTAGTGACGATTGGATAGTATATTCGTGAGAATTCTTGCCCATTGACTTGAGCAGAAATACTTCTACCTCTGCAAGGTGTACAGGACGATTCTGATTCGAATGCAACAGCAGAGACTTAAGAAAGCAACACAGCCTAAGTGGAACACGAACCGGGCGGGACAGCGGAAAGAGAAACAGACCCAGTCAACATTCCTACATTTCCACCTCACTGATTACACCTCTTTTCGGGAGTTATTAATTGTCCGATGCCTCTGTGTGAGCCACCGGTCCGTGAGCTGCTGCACACACAAACACACATATACACATGCATACACACAAACACTCAACACAGACAAATTATTCCTGCCCGTTATTTACTTCTGTATTTCCAGAGCTTTGACTTGTTCAGTATTTATTATTGTACTTATCATATGGTTTTAAACGCTGATGAGGGAAATTATTGTACTGCCACCGTAATGACGTTATATATATATGTATATATATAGTGCCTTTTCAAACGATAGCGGGGACAGTTTTCTTGTTCTGTAGTAAAAATGTTTGTTCCTTTAACAAAGCTTCTATGGGACTATGAATGCATACCTGAAAACTATTTTAATGAATCGATCTATCTAGAACAGCGTAAAATAAACTGTTATTTCATTTCAAATATTCAAATACTTAATCTCACGTGAAATCAATCCATATCGAAGATCTGAGCCTAGTAGAGCGATCTTTGGATCGATCTGAACTCGTTTCGAATCGATTCAAAAGATCGATTAATATTCGATAATCATCCATCAATAGTATATATATATATATATATATATATATATATATATATATATATATATATATATATATATATATATATATATACATACAACCCCGATGTGTAGTGCTTCAAACTCTAGAGAATAGATTTTTCGATGTGTGGATTTATATTGACCTAGATTTCAGGGGGGAAAAAATTAAAAATTTAAGCAGAAAGAAAAACTAATTAGAAAAAAACCCACAAAATCCTTGAAAAATAGTATATATATATATATATATATATATATATATATATATATATATATATATATATATATAGTGCTAAAACGTTATTTTTTTTTCTTGAGTAATCGAACTTTTACTCTGACGAGAATTTAACCCTTACCAACGTCCAGATAAATCTCTGACTTGAAAATTGAGAGTTCAAATTTAAATGAGTGAATATTTATAATTTAGGAACGTGCGTTCGCGCATGTGTGGTGGCCATATACGAAAAAGAAGACTATATGTTATACAGCACTTCACATATTTTTGTCAGGTAGACCTAAAGCATATTTATGTTTCTAAATTTAACCAGAAAGCTCTAAACGAAATAATTTTTTTTATGAAAGTTAATAAAATTTAAAACAACTTTGTCTAGTCAGATTTTTGTGTTTTGTTCCCCTTGTTAATTAAATTACATGTAAGGAAGTTAAATTCACGAAGTTCCACGATTGAACATAAAATAACATTTCATTTTTCATCTAACTTAATACCAGTGCTGATATCGATGAAATTAAACATTTAAATTCTGATTAGACTTGCAAAAAATCAGACTGACACGTAAATTTATCTAATTCTGCAATAAGATTAATTGAAATAATAATTACTATATAATAATTGTGATGAATTAAATAAGATACTGAAATATTATCAGTTACTAATTTGTATATAAACTATTTTGCTGAGTTCTATCTCCCTTCTGTTTTGTTCTAAGGACCAGGCCAGCCTTAGGAATTTGCGAGTTGAATGAAATGTTATTTTTTGATCAATCGTAAAACTTCGTGAATTTAACTAATTCACACGTAATTTAACAAACAAGGGAAACAAAAAAAAAAAAAAATTGTTTAGAGCCTTCTGGTCAAATTCAGGAACATAAATATGCATTAGGTCCACTCGAGAAACCTATGTAATGTACTGTATAACATGCAGTCTTCTTTTTGGTACATGGCCACCGCGCATGCGCGAACGCAAGTGGACACTTTTTTGTAAAGGGTTTTTCCAGTTCGCTCAACGCTAAAGCATATTTATGCTAAATAAATCTGTATGGCTTACAAGTTATACGTTTGTGATGTATCAGTTTTAAATAACGGGAAACGGACAGTATCAACCAATTAACGAATATAGAAAGTAATTTGGGGGGGGGGGGGGGGTTGCACCTAGGTATTTGGGGTGTAGTGAACATTTTAAATATTTTAGTGTTAAATGGTGAGTTTTAAGGTCCTCTGGACGCCTAGTAGACCAGGGTAAATGTAGAAGACATTTTTCGTTGTTATAGGCTTTTTATTTTACAATAAATGTTCTTACCAAAACAAAATTTCTGAGCGGCGGGCTGCAGCCCCCTGAGCCCCCCCCCGTCTAATATAATCCCATGTAACAACCTGAGAATAAAGTTTGATTCCGTACAAATGATGTTCTGATAAGAACTGATAAGGACGCATGGGTTCTGATAATTTCGGGTGTGATGTTTGGCCTTAACAAATCGACTAAAATAAAAAGAAATTTAATCATGGAAACGCGAGAGAGACGACACCGGCGTAATATAATGTCGCAGGCGCGTGCAAGTGCCTTTAAGCAGGATGCCACTTATGGTAAGATCAATTAAGGGGATAAAAAAAAAAAGATTTTGCATAATGATTACCGAGTAATGTTTGTAAGGAAAGTTGATTTTCCCCTTCCTTAGGCAGCCAGCAGTAAAATATCGCCTCGTAATAGCTCGAATAGGATTGTTAAGTTCTTAATCGGCTGAAGACGCAAATGCACGCAGGGACAATGAAAGAATTTTAATATCTGTTTGATTCAATTATTATTCATGCGTCTGACGGTTTGCCTCTGAGCTGCAATAATGATTCAATAAGATCAAAAAGATTTAAACTTTAACTTGACGTAAAAGGATGTTTGTTTGATACCGTCAAGTAGTGATGGGCGATTCTCGAATAGGAATCGATTGGAATCAAAATACTAAGTTCGATTCACGAAAAAAGATCGGCGAGTTCAGATGGATTCAAAAGATCGATTTTCTAGCCTCAGAAGATCGATCTTCGATACGGATCAATCTTTTTTATGGATTTCTCGATTACTTACAATTACCTATGAAATTCATATTTCATTTCGATTCCCATTCGAGAATCGCCCATCACTACAACGAATTGACCTAAATAAGTCGATTTGAATACTTGATAATTCGAAAATATATCTGTAACCTAGAAGGAGAAAAGTAAGACTATTTTTCATCAAAAATAATATATAATGAAACTAATACTGCTATTAAATATTATTAAAATATATGGGCATTGTTACATATAATTGTTTATCAAACGAGAAAAAAAAGTAATCAAATAATAATGTTAGAGAAAAATGGTTATACAAATTAAGAGTACAGTTTGAAATCTTATTTTTATTATATTTCTTTCTTCCCTCTCGTCGGAGAAACGGAAGGTATTAGGTCGTTGTATAATGTTATTTATTTATTTATTTTTTCCTGTTTAACGGAGTATCACAACAATATGGCTATTAACGGCGGGCTATCTACAGGTTGCCACCCTATTATAATGCCAACGGCACGTGGTCGGTCACCCATTAAGGTACTGGCATCGCCGAACGTTGCTTAACGTCGGTGATCAACGGGAAGCGGTGCATTCAACGTGGCTGTGGTCGTTGGCTATATTTTTATTGCTGTATTAAAAGTGCAATATTGATAAAAGGTGTAGTTATCAACGGGAACCAGTGCACTCAACGTGGCTATGGTCGTTGGCTATATTGTTATTGCTGTATTAAAAGTGTAATGTCGATAAAAGGTGTAGTTATCAACGGGAACCAGTGCATTCAACGTGGCTATGGTCGTTGGCTATATTGTTATTGCTGTATTAAAAGTGTAATGTCGATAAAAGGTGTAGTTATCAACGGGAACCAGTGCATTCAACGTGGCTAAAAGGTAAATATTTTAATGTCAAAATCTATAGCGTATAAACCACTGACGTAAATCGTTATTACAAAAGCGTTGAGTATCCCATAGCAGACAGCTGATGCCTAGCGTCTTGTCCATCCCTTATCACATCGGGCCTCGTCAGGTCAATCAGCTGTATTGTCCGTCACTTCCACAGCTGTTTATATTTCTAATGCTTCGTGTTTATACTTCCTCTCACTTCTTATACTTATGTTTACTTATGAGTCTTCTACCTCTTCTGAATGACCAGAGTCATCCCCTCCATCTCACAACAATTCTTGCCTTCAATAGTTACCCAACAATAATCATTCATGATACATTCTATAAAATATTGAAATATATCATTTTTCCTTTAAGGGCAGTTCCTCCCCCCTCCATAGGGAGGAACCCCGCTCATGAGGATGACCTCATGACGCTATCAGGAAGTGCGTACCGCCAAACTGTGCTTGAATCCCGTTGAACCAAAGAACAGTTGATGGCTGTTCCAAGTCGAGAATGTAGCGCCAGACGTAGGTAGGAGAGGAATTCGAACTGTTCCTGGGCTTGAACCCCGTTGAACCAAAGACCAGTTGATAGCTGTTCCAAGTCGAGAAGGTAGCGCCAGACCTAGGTAGGAGAGGAAATCGAACTGTTCCTGGGCTTGAACCCCGTTGAACCAAAGACCAGTTGATAGCTGTTCCAAGTCGAGAAGGTAGCGCCAGACCTAGGTAGGAGAGGAAATCGAACTGTTCCTGGGCTTGAACCCCGTTGAACCAAAGACCAGTTGATGGCTGTTCCAAGTCGAGAAGGTAGCGCCAGACCTAGGTAGGAGAGGAATTCGAACTGTTGCTGGGCTTGAACCCCGTTGAACAAAATGAACAAAAGACCAGTTGATGGGTATTCCATGTCGTGAAGGTGGCGCCAGACCTAGGTAGGAGAGGAAATCGAACTGTTCCTGGGCTTGAACCCCGTTGAACCAAAGACCAGTTGATGGCTGTTCCAAGTCGCGAAGGTAGCGCCAAACCTAGGTAGGAGAGGAATTCGAACTGTTGCTGGGCTTGAACCCCGTTGAACAAAATGAACAAAAGACCAGTTGATGGGTATTCCATGTCGAGAAGGTAGCGCCAGACCTAGGTAGGAGAGGAAATCGAACTGTTCCTGTGCTTGAACCCCGTTGAACCAAAGACCAGTTGATGGCTGTTCCAAGTCGAGAAGGTAGCGCCAGAGGAAATCGAACTGGTGCCTCAGGGCCGATCGTGACTCCTCCCCTAATAGAGGATTAATTTGCACAAAAATGTCGTTAAACCCGCCTTTCTCTCTCTATCTATCCTCTCTTTCTCCGACGGCCCCATTGCACAGGCTCAACAATCTTTTATGGCTGTTTTGATAGCTTTTTCTTTTTTTTTCTAGTATTGATATTATAATTGGAATAGCTATGTCTGCGCTATGCCATACCAAAAAAAGTGACATAAAATATTTACAACTAATCGGATAGTTCAGGTTTAGTCCTTTAGATTTAATCCTATTCATGGAGAGCCCAGGCGTAATAACCGCAATAAATTCGTTGATCGCATAGACATCCGCCAGCTTGTTGTTAAAAGTTTCAATATTCTTCTATAATTGACCTTAAAAAGGTGTAATTTCCAAATGCTTTTGGAATCCATACATTGTTTAGCTTTTTCAGAGTTATTGCAGTTTAAATATATCTTCTCACACCTAATGTCTCTGACATTAATACCTTTAACGAAGAAGGAATGAGGGGATTTTACCACCGGAATAATACCAATTTGTTGTTATACTAATTACAATGCAGCGTTCAATACTGAAGATGGAAAGTAGGTTAAGTCTTATATTTTGGGGGATTTCCATTGATATGCCTAAACGTCTTCCTAATCTTCTGTCATTGTTGTCTATTTAAATATGATGAATGATATTGTCAGACAAAGTATTAAAGAATACAGCTCTGTAAGTTACTTGAAATAGAGAACAAAATAAAACAAAAATACTTCATCTCAAACTTCATTGTTAGACAACTACTTTGTGATTTGTTCCAACCTGCGAGTATCATATGTCCTTATTCTTTCGATTACAAATAAGATCTCAGTATACATATTTCTGTTTTTATGTAAGTTGTCACTGTTCCGGGAAAATGCTAAATCGCGTTATTGATGCTAATGCAGGTCTTGCGTCGCCAACAAAATAATTTGAAGAATTTCTAAAGCACCAGGTTTTTGGTTAGGCGAAATGGGATCCAGAAAGCCTAGAAAAACGAGATGACTTGCTGCGCAGCTGGGAATGAAGAAGAAAGCAATGTAGTTTAAACATTTTTGCTGAAGCATTAAAGCTTGTTTTACACATCTAAGGACATTATTAAAATATATTTTTTTTATAGATACCTCAATAAATGAATTACTCGAATTTATTATATGAATTTTGTAATTATATTATAAAGGACCTCTTAGGTTACTTTTCAAAGGATAAAAATAGAGTTAATTTGGTGCGATTAAAGCTTGTGAGCAGTAGAATTCATCAACAAAAAGCACTTCCTTAAATCAAAACACTCTTCAAAACCATTGTGCGGTTTGTTTACATAAATATTTCTAATATTTTATTGAATGTTTAGTTGCTCTTAGTAATATTTAAGAAATGTTATTAGTCTTCAGAATTGTTTTAACAATGCAGCGTGAAATGACCTCCAAAGACCTTGGGTTACCATTTTTGTTTTTGGTATTCCAAAAAGATACATTAGTTTCCAATTATAATATTAGAGAAGTATTTCTTGTATAGGATACCAATTAATTGATACAGCTTCCTACAACTCTAAGGGACCCAGCTAAGTGGTATCGCCCACCTGTTTAACTCTTCAAGCTCCTGTTATACAACTCAATCAACCGATGCATTTACTGCAGTTTTGCACTCTCTAATCCAGTTCATGATGTTGTACTGTTGGATTAAAGATTCACACACAAACCCAATGTCGACTCCAAACCTTCAATGGATCTAGAATAGGAGAAAGGCCATTGTCGAGCACTGCCAACTCGCGGAATCTAAAATCCAGTTTTGCTATCAGGTCGACAAACCCAAAGCCATATTTAATGCTCAAATAATCCTAAACTAATATTATCTTTTTACGTTTAAATCTTTCCGTAACAAATTCAGGGGTTCTCCTGTAAAGAAAACTAGCATCCAGCCTCGGGCCCTCTGTACGAGAATTTCATGCCACATTCGGTCATAGCGCATTGACTTTGAGCAATCTCCTTGCCGAATTATAACTCTTATTTTATATTTTTGAATTTTGTTTTTTATTAATTTTGTTTTATTATTCATTTTTATTTATCTTGAAATAATTTCGAGTTTGGATGACTTTTAAGTTAAACAACTTTCTTTAAAAGAAGTATGCCTGTAGTTTTCCTTTTAAAAGTCCTATATGTCATGAATAATAAACAGGCCACATATACACTCATACACGGGCTAATAAGTTTCCCATCTTCCTTTTTGATCCCTGCCTTTTGGATACGAAACCGGAGGGATCTTCCTTCCGAGGGTAAAAAGCTGTAATTCGGCAAAAACGGCCAAACATCTCATTCAAATACCCTCTGGTAATAGGCTTGAAAACTCGAAGTACGCTACGGTAACTCTAAAGTCGAGAAATGAACAGAGAAAGATTGAGAGAGATACAATGAGCTCTTGACTGCTGGACAAGACCGTGGCCTGTATTTCCTGCGACTTCTATACTAGCCAACGGTTCAAAAGTCCCAGTCGCTCTCGACTGCTGGAGCAGTCAACGGTAGAGACTGTCAATAACAGAATTAGACGTTGCATGACAAAGATTTGCATAGTAACAAAGTGAACTCTGGGTCTTTCAGAGGTTCCAAGAGTTAACCTTTGAAAAGATTTGTTTGTAAAAAAAAAAAAGCATCAACACGCATGAGTTGCATCCATAAGCAAAACTAATCCATATCCCATCGGACGTTTTACGTCTGGATTTATTACCGATTCCATCTCATGTAGGTCCGCACACATAAAACTGGCATGTTTTTCGCCCGGGGCGGCTATGGACGCTTCTGAAGACTCATCGCCTATAATAACCCTCTTCCCCGCCTTGTTCCTTGGCCGGATTAAGGTACTCCAGCCCGGACAGTAAAGCGAGCCGATGAAGAAGGACTCCTAGGCGGGGCATAAGGTGATGTTTACAGCCAGGTATTGGCCCTGAAGAAATGCAAGCGGCTTAAGCAGTTTCCGCACGCCATCTCTCCTCGCATACCTCACTTAATGCTCTATCCCTCTGCCTTTACATCCGAGCTAAGAACTCTCATAATAATAGCATATAAAATCCGGCTGTTATGTCTGGTATAAAGTGTTTTTATATTTTATATCTGACCTACAATATGGCTGGCAGCCTTTCATTCACCTCTGGTTCCATTAGGTACGCCTCTTCTTATATAATGATAAATGGATAGAAAGGACGAAAAAGAAAAAAAAAACAACCAATTCGTGTTCCTTTTTCAAGTCGTAAATGTTTTTCGATACTGCTACTTCTAATAAGGACCACTTTATTTTTAATTACATTTCGAAGCTTACAAAAAACACGGGTAGATATTACTTTTGCGCTTTGCGGATTAAACATAGAACTTATTCAAACTTTGCAATCCAAAAACCTTCGTCTATGCTCCCATTTATATTTCCAACCACCATAAGGACCTCAATGTCCCGTTCCTTAAAAATGTTTATTATCGAGATTCCAACGTTTCCAAATCAAGTTTTGATTAGATTTCACATGACTCATACTCTCCTCCGTGCGAGGTGCATATCGGCCAATGCCCTATTGTATGAGTCCTAAAAATCGTCAGATCTTACCTTAAACTCCTGATGCACCTGAAAAACTTTTCATCCTCATCAGGGCTGCCAACATGCAGGAATCGCCTCTTTTCCAATAACACACACTCAAATATAACATACTAAGGTGTCTCATGCTTGTCTTTGCACCATCTGCAGACTGGTGATGACCTCATCTTAATAATATACATATGTTTGTTCAGGGTTTAGCGACCCGAGAAAGTTCCTACTATCACCCTTCAGGGAATTAATTAAGTCCCGTCAGGTAATTTCCACGCCGAACTTTACACTATAAAAATCTGAAGTCCCCTCCCTATCGAGCATCAAAATTACACAAGTATCATTGTACAGAATTTTATTAAAACCGGTCCATTTCTGAGCCTGTTACAGAGCGAACAGGCAATTATAAATGTATATACAGTAAAAACTCGTTAACCCGGATCAGTTTTGAAAAATAAGTTATGTTGTTAACCGTAGGACAGACGATAAATTGCAGTAGGTAAATTACGCGAGTTTTCCAGGCGCCACGGTCTAAGTACAGTATCGTTTTGCTGTTTCCTTTACTCGTTGGCCACGATTTAGACTAAACGTAAAAACATTGTTGTGACTATGTAAAAAAGGAGAGAAGCATCGAAAAAGAATTGATAGGGGAGAATCGTTTAAGAGCATTGCTGCAGAATTTGCAGAAGGAACATCGGCCGTATCTGATAGGAAACATATCAGAAACCGCATTGAAGAATTTTCTTTCAAGGTGATTTCTAAGGATAGTTTATGGTGGTTATGTCCCACGCAGAAACAGTAGTATTGGGAAATTTATGGTGTATTTAGAAAGTGAAGCCTTAACACTGCCAAATGAACTTCTGGTGTTAAAGCGGTTGCGAGATCGCGCTGCTCGTAAGCTATACACTAAACTGAGACAGCAGAAGCTCACTGCATTTTTTACTACAGACTAGTTTGTAGCTAGTATATTGAGTACAGTGCAAATACATAGGCACTGTAGTATGTAATACAGTACATACAGTGTATGTGTTTTCAGGTGAAAGTATGTCGATATTAATTTTTAAACTTTTTTTTTGTATGTCATTTTCCGGATAACTCGGATTTTCGCTGAATCGGATCGGCCCTGGTCCCAGTTGATCTGGGTAAACGACGTTTTTTACTGTATAGATATATATATATATATATATATATATATATATATATATATATATATATATATATATATATATATATTAGACCCCAATTATTTTCGAGAAAACGTGAACATTTCTTGTCGGCACTTTCGGATTGCGCGATGATGTCAACCTCATAAGTGGGTTTCTTCCCTATGTTGGGAGGGAGTAAAGGCGCTAAATAGTCCGGAGCAATCGAGACTGAGACTTGCAGACTTGATTGCATAAAATGAATTCTTTATTACTCCCAATCGGCATTTGCAATCGACTTACAAAACTTTTCTCCATCGTGTCTCTCTAAAATATTTCTTCAACACTCCAGGTTAACGATTGTTTTGATTCTTCGCCCGCTCCTGCCCCCACACTCCTAAACAGCTTTCTATTCCCTCCCTCCCTCTTTGTCAGAAAGACAAATACAAGGAGGCCGATAAGATCAGATAAACTACACCGCTTGGCTAACTGGATTACCTCGCCCTGCCCACGCGTCGCGTTCCTATTGCCATTGTCACGATGCCCGATGATTGATACTCGTAGCTCGGGAGATGACTATTTGTAGTGTGAAAGAAACCCTCTCCCCTCCTCCTTGGAATATATAATATCTCTTGTGGGATTTATTTGATACGTACAATGATTAAATGGGCATAGATTAAGTGTGTTTGAGTTCGTTCAACTTCCCTGACACCTCCGGGCTTGGGGGTTTGATATTTATGTTATGTATTCAATGCTGAGAGTTCTTCCAATGAGTCCTATTGCATTCGTATTGACCTTGCAATGTTGCAGAGTCTCTTCGGGATCCACATAGCAATTTGTATTTTAAGAACCAATGCATTTTTCGACATACCAATTGCGCCTGTTTCGTAAAAGTTCATAGTTAATTAATTTAAAGCGCGTTTCTCTGCTGAAGTTATATCAAGGACTTCATCTAGCAATCGGGAAGTGCTGAAGAGAAAAGTTGTATTTCCAAAGCACGAAACAACCTTTCAAATTTTTCAAATGTTCAAATTTGGAAAAAAAAGAATGTCTAACAAAAATGGTGGTGCTTACGGTTTTGTATTAATACGACCAAAGTGCACTTTTTATACTTATTTGGACTTGGGGATTTGAAAAAAAAAAAAAAAAATCAATACGGCATCATTAATCATTTTAAATACTAAATGAAATTATGAGATAATTGAGAAATGATCCCGCATCTGTGAGGTATATTTGTCAACCTTCCCATCGCCCTGATGAAGACTTGAACTTCAAGCCGAAACGTTGGCAACAATAAAACCATTTTCACGGTAAAATGTAGTTTTATTAAGAAGCAGTGACCGAAACGCGTCAATCCCTACCTTAAAAGAAATTAGGTGTTTCGATTTAGAGTACCGTAAAATGGGGTCACATTAGTACACTGCGGTAAAATTGGTACTAAACTATACTGATTATATATTTGTCTAATAGCAAACAGACAAATATATAGATGTATATTTGTCTGTTCGCCTGTTTTGGGAAAAATTCGACTCTATGGTATCAGTTAAATGAAAATAGGCTAACAGGCTATATTTGTACTAATTTCACCACACTGTACTAATTTGACCCCATTTTACTGTTTGATATCCATCCGAACTACTATGTATAAAATAGGCTAACAGGATATATTTGTACTAATTTCACCACACTGTACTAATTCGACCCCATTTTACTGTTTGATATCCATCCGAACTACTATGTATAAAATAGGCTAACAGGATATATTTGTACTAATTTCACCACACTGTACTAATTCGACCCCATTTTACTGTTTGATATCCATCCGAACTACTATGTATAAAATAGGCTAACAGGATATATTTGTACTAATTTCACCACACTGTACTAATTCGACCCCATTTTACGGTTTGATATCCATCCGAACTACTATGTATAAAATAGGCTAACAGGATATATTTGTACTAATTTCACCACACTGTACTAATTCGACCCCATTTTACTGTTTGATATCCATCCGAACTACTATGTATAAAATAGGCTAACAGGATATATTTGTACTAATTTCACCACACTGTACTAATTCGACCCCATTTTACTGTTTGATATCCATCTGAACTACTATGTATAAAATAGGCTAACAGGATATATTTGTACTAATTTCACCACACTGTACTAATTCGACCCCATTTTACGGTTTGATATCCATCCGAACTACTATGTATAAAATAGGCTAACAGGATATATTTGTACTAATTTCACCACACTGTACTAATTCGACCCCATTTTACTGTTTGATATCCATCCGAACTACTATGTATAAAATAGGCTAACAGGATATATTTGTACTAATTTCACCACACTGTACTAATTCGACCCCATTTTACTGTTTGATATCCATCCGAACTACTATGTATAAAATAGGCTAACAGGATATATTTGTACTAATTTCACCACACTGTACTAATTTGACCCCATTTTACTGTTTGATATCCATCCGAACTACTATGAATAAAATAGGCTAACAGGATATATTTGTACTAATTTCACCACACTGTACTAATTCGACCCCATTTTACTGTTTGATATCCATCCGAACTACTATGTATAAAATAGGCTAACAGGATATATTTGTACTAATTTCACCACACTGTACTAATTCGACCCCATTTTACTGTTTGATATCCATCCGAACTACTATGTATAAAATAGGCTAACAGGATATATTTGTACTAATTTCACCACACTGTACTAATTTGACCCCATTTTACTGTTTGATATCCATCCGAACTACTATGTATAAAATAGGCTAACAGGATATATTTGTACTAATTTCACCACACTGTACTAATTTGACCCCATTTTACTGTTTGATATCCATCCGAACTACTATGTATAAAATAGGCTAACAGGATATATTTGTACTAATTTCACCACACTGTACTAATTCGACCCCATTTTACTGTTTGATATCCATCCGAACTACTATGTATAAAATAGGCTAACAGGATATATTTGTACTAATTTCACCACACTGTACTAATTCGACCCCATTTTACTGTTTGATATCCATCCGAACTACTATGTATAAAATAGGCTAACAGGATATATTTGTACTAATTTCACCACACTGTACTAATTCGACCCCATTTTACTGTTTGATATCCATCCGAACTACTATGTATAAAATAGGCTAACAGGATATATTTGTACTAATTTCACCACACTGTACTAATTCGACCCCATTTTACGGTTTGATATCCATCCGAACTACTATGTATAAAATAGGCTAACAGGATATATTTGTACTAATTTCACCACACTGTACTAATTCGACCCCATTTTACTGTTTGATATCCATCCGAACTACTATGTATAAAATAGGCTAACAGGATATATTTGTACTAATTTCACCACACTGTACTAATTCGACCCCATTTTACTGTTTGATATCCATCCGAACTACTATGTATAAAATAGGCTAACAGGATATATTTGTACTAATTTCACCACACTGTACTAATTCGACCCCATTTTACGGTTTGATATCCATCCGAACTACTATGTATAAAATAGGCTAACAGGATATATTTGTACTAATTTCACCACACTGTACTAATTCGACCCCATTTTACTGTTTGATATCCATCCGAACTACTATGTATAAAATAGGCTAACAGGATATATTTGTACTAATTTCACCACACTGTACTAATTCGACCCCATTTTACTGTTTGATATCCATCTGAACTACTATGTATAAAATAGGCTAACAGGATATATTTGTACTAATTTCACCACACTGTACTAATTCGACCCCATTTTACGGTTTGATATCCATCCGAACTACTATGTATAAAATAGGCTAACAGGATATATTTGTACTAATTTCACCACACTGTACTAATTCGACCCCATTTTACTGTTTGATATCCATCCGAACTACTATGTATAAAATAGGCTAACAGGATATATTTGTACTAATTTCACCACACTGTACTAATTCGACCCCATTTTACTGTTTGATATCCATCCGAACTACTATGTATAAAATAGGCTAACAGGATATATTTGTACTAATTTCACCACACTGTACTAATTTGACCCCATTTTACTGTTTGATATCCATCCGAACTACTATGAATAAAATAGGCTAACAGGATATATTTGTACTAATTTCACCACACTGTACTAATTCGACCCCATTTTACTGTTTGATATCCATCCGAACTACTATGTATAAAATAGGCTAACAGGATATATTTGTACTAATTTCACCACACTGTACTAATTCGACCCCATTTTACTGTTTGATATCCATCCGAACTACTATGTATAAAATAGGCTAACAGGATATATTTGTACTAATTTCACCACACTGTACTAATTTGACCCCATTTTACTGTTTGATATCCATCCGAACTACTATGTATAAAATAGGCTAACAGGATATATTTGTACTAATTTCACCACACTGTACTAATTTGACCCCATTTTACTGTTTGATATCCATCCGAACTACTATGTATAAAATAGGCTAACAGGATATATTTGTACTAATTTCACCACACTGTACTAATTCGACCCCATTTTACTGTTTGATATTCATCCGAACTACTATGTATAAAATAGGCTAACAGGATATATTTGTACTAATTTCACCACACTGTACTAATTCGACCCCATTTTACTGTTTGATATCCATCCGAACTACTATGTATAAAATAGGCTAACAGGATATATTTGTACTAATTTCACCACACTGTACTAATTCGACCCCATTTTACTGTTTGATATCCATCCGAACTACTATGTATAAAATAGGCTAACAGGATATATTTGTACTAATTTCACCACACTGTACTAATTCGACCCCATTTTACGGTTTGATATCCATCCGAACTACTATGTATAAAATAGGCTAACAGGATATATTTGTACTAATTTCACCACACTGTACTAATTCGACCCCATTTTACTGTTTGATATCCATCCGAACTACTATGTATAAAATAGGCTAACAGGATATATTTGTACTAATTTCACCACACTGTACTAATTCGACCCCATTTTACTGTTTGATATCCATCTGAACTACTATGTATAAAATAGGCTAACAGGATATATTTGTACTAATTTCACCACACTGTACTAATTCGACCCCATTTTACGGTTTGATATCCATCCGAACTACTATGTATAAAATAGGCTAACAGGATATATTTGTACTAATTTCACCACACTGTACTAATTCGACCCCATTTTACTGTTTGATATCCATCCGAACTACTATGTATAAAATAGGCTAACAGGATATATTTGTACTAATTTCACCACACTGTACTAATTCGACCCCATTTTACTGTTTGATATCCATCCGAACTACTATGTATAAAATAGGCTAACAGGATATATTTGTACTAATTTCACCACACTGTACTAATTCGACCCCATTTTACTGTTTGATATCCATCCGAACTACTATGTATAAAATAGGCTAACAGGATATATTTGTACTAATTTCACCACACTGTACTAATTCGACCCCATTTTACTGTTTGATATCCATCCGAACTACTATGTATAAAATAGGCTAACAGGATATATTTGTACTAATTTCACCACACTGTACTAATTCGACCCCATTTTACTGTTTGATATCCATCCGAACTACTATGTATAAAATAGGCTAACAGGATATATTTGTACTAATTTCACCACACTGTACTAATTTGACCCCATTTTACTGTTTGATATCCATCCGAACTACTATGTATAAAATAGGCTAACAGGATATATTTGTACTAATTTCACCACACTGTACTAATTTGACCCCATTTTACTGTTTGATATCCATCCGAACTACTATGTATAAAATAGGCTAACAGGATATATTTGTACTAATTTCACCACACTGTACTAATTCGACCCCATTTTACTGTTTGATATCCATCCGAACTACTATGTATAAAATAGGCTAACAGGATATATTTGTACTAATTTCACCACACTGTACTAATTTGACCCCATTTTACGGTTTGATATCCATCCGAACTACTATGTATAAAATAGGCTAACAGGATATATTTGTACTAATTTCACCACACTGTACTAATTTGACCCCATTTTACGGTTTGATATCCATCCGAACTACTATGTATAAAATAGGCTAACAGGATATATTTGTACTAATTTCACCACACTGTACTAATTTGACCCCATTTTACTGTTTGATATCCATCCGAACTACTATGTATAAAATAGGCTAACAGGATATATTTGTACTAATTTCACCACACTGTACTAATTTGACCCCATTTTACGGTTTGATATCCATCCGAACTACTATGTATAAAATAGGCTAACAGGATATATTTGTACTAATTTCACCACACTGTACTAATTTGACCCCATTTTACGGTTTGATATCCATCTGAACTACTATGTATAAAATAGGCTAACAGGATATATTTGTACTAATTTCACCACACTATACTAATTTGACCCCATTTTACGGTTTGATATCCATCCGAACTACTATGTATAAAATAGGCTAACAGGATATATTTGTACTAATTTCACCACACTGTACTAATTTGACCCCATTTTACTGTTTGATATCCATCCGAACTACTATGTATAAAATTTGATTATGTTCAGAATTGAAGAAGTACCTATAAAAAAAAGCTTATTGTTTTATTATTTTTTTTTGTTAAATTATCAGTATGTAAAAGAGTTTTATTTTATCATTTAATCTTCTGCCTATTTTATATTTGCGCTCATTTTATGTATCACAAAAAAATGACAAAAGCGGTTGCCAAACCGTACGTGTTACGTAATCAACCATATTTTTGTAACCTTGGTGTTTAAAGGCCATTCAACCACTATTGGGTCATTTGTGCCTCTTGGTCGGTCCGTTGGTAGCATCGAAAGCAGAGACAGAGCCCAACGGCCAGCGGGAGGCGGACCCAGCCAAGGCCGAGTAGAGTCCCCCGTGCCAGTTCTACCTTAGTGGCCCGCATCTGGTGACTGGCTGCCAGGTCTATGATAGAAGGTGTGCTTGCTGGTGCCAGGGCAACCAAACCTTCACAGACCCCATGGGGGGGGGGGGGCTCGTCCTCAACCCTAACCAAGCCCATCGCTCCAATATATTTTTGTAACCAACACAACCATCCCAATATTTTTGTAACCAAGACAACCATATTTATAAATATTGTTGTTTAATTTTTTTTATGTAATAATTATAGAGGAATAAGTGACAAATATAAAATTGCTTATCACTCTAAAATTATTAATTAAAAAAAAATGTTCTGGTGTTATTAGATTTTAATCAGATTCTTTACAATGCCAAAAAAATTAATTTAATTGACAAATATCCTTCTGGATACTCAATTTTTTTTGTTTCCTTCTTTTGAATTTTTATACAGCTGATGGCTTATGAGAAAATTTTGTCATGACGTGATATTTTTTGCAGAGGTTTCTCTGCTATTATTGGTTTTTATTATTTTACCTACTTTGTTATTGATAATCGTTTTAATTATTAATGTATTAAATGTATGTTAATGACTTGCCTCTGAACGTGTCTCTTTAAGAAGTTTATTGTGGTGGACAATTAATATTATGTCTGACACTTCTGAAAAATGTTTGCGAATTCAAGGTTTGAATGTTTGTTCTGAACTATGTTGTTAAATTACATTAACACAAGTAGTGCAAGAAGCATTGATTCCAGAGCATCAGGGATTGGAACTGGTTCGATTTCTGTTTCCTTATTATCAACCCCCTTTAGAATATAATTTGCATAAGGTATTAGTCATTAATATCAATTAGTTTTTGGCCTAGGTAATTTTTCTAAAGACATTTACGACCTTTTTCTTCCATTTTTTATGATATACCACTTCCGAAGGGCAATGACAATATTTTATCTCTTCCAACTTGGGTCATTTGGGTGAATTCTACCTGCTTTTAGATCTCTATCTCTTTGAGAACTAGGAACAAGAAACACATTCTAATGAATAACCAAATGAATAAAAAAAACAACTAACAAAAACAGTCAATGATTGACCATAACTTTATTTTTGATCGGTGGTCCGCCCGGGGCTGCACTGGGCGGTGGGTTCAGTACGGCATAACACAAACCGGTTTTTTATCGTTATAAAGGCGCAACAGATGACAGAGATTTCATATTTATTTAACTGATAGGAGGACACAATAATTCAAAAATTTATATTAATAAAAATGTTGCCCAAATATTCTGCAAAAAAAAAAAAAAAATCTACCATTTTTGAGAAAAGTAGTACAAGTCAGAAAACTGGAATTTTCAGGAATCAAATTTATTTATACTCCATTGTAACAAAGCGATCTGTACTTAAACGCTTTTTCCTAAAAGTTGGACCTCACTTTAAGGCTTCATTTACTTGACATATCTTATTTTAAGCAAATGCAATGACTTATACTGTTTTTGGCGGGCATCCTAGAATTACTTGTGGATGTTCTACTTCAAGACGATGCACAGCTTATTCCATTGGTGTAACCGTAGTAGAGCACTCGACTATTGTTTGTGAGGACCTGAGTTCAAAAATCCGTCTCGAACTAAAGATGTTATCTTGAGAGGAACATTATTAGGCGTTGAGGTAGTAAGAAATTAGGCATTGTTGGGATTCGGCTAAATTAGAAACGGCATCTTTTTAGAAAAATCTGTAATCGGAACGTTTCGGCAAGTTCTTTGACAGCCTTCTTCAGTTAAATAATATATATATATATATATATATATATATATATATATATATACTTACAAACTAGAATAATCACAAATACAAGGTATCTCCCAGAGCTTTGGAGTAGAGAGAGAAATGTTATTAAAATAATAAACAATTTTTGAAAGTGTGTATTAGACAAACAAAGATTTTTTTTATGAATAACCAATAAGTAGTTTTATACAAAACTGAGTAGGGAGTAAGTCAACAATTAACAGAGGACCAGAGTAAGAACCTGGCTACTGACACCAGTATTTTAGATTTTGAATATTGTATTTCAGACACTGTCGTGATTCTAATATTATATTTAAGAGAATACTTCGTATCGAATAATATGATTGTATAGATGCAAAAAGTATTCAGATAGACTTTTCATTAGACTAAATAAAATAAATATGGGTGTTAGCTGTTTAGAATCCTACATCAATTTTTAAAGGAAGCTTTTCTCATTTTACCAAAATTTGATTAATGATTGGTTTAAAGGATCGTAAATTGTTTAATTTTTACGTTTGGAAATAAAAATCACTTCATGATTTATATATCTGTAGAACTGTTATTTTCTGTGATTGGTTTATTAATAGTAAAATTAATCTTTATTCTTCTATAAAACCAAAATGACCGTTAGAAGCTATTACTGGAGAGAAATATTTTTTTTTTTTTCATTCGGTAATAAACCAAATGTTCTTTTCTAATAAAAAAGTAGTTTCGAATGTTGGGCAATTCTTCCAAAATAAAATCGTGCTTAGACTACTGCCGAATTTCCTAAATTCAAACTGGGCAACTTATTATTATTTTTACATTTTATTAATTGTAGTTTTAATTATATATTTACTTGTAAAAAAATCAATAAACATATTGAACCTCAGAACTTAAGAAATAAGACAAATAAAATTGAAGAGGAAGAAGTAAGTGGTTTCCATTTATGTGAACGGTTTGGTTATTTTCAAGGAGAAATAATATTTGTTAACGCTACGATCAGGTACCCTTATGGGCGAAATTGACGTTAAAATTTGTTACTATTCGACTTACTGAACTTCCACTTATTTAGGTGAAATTTACCTGCAATGACTCGAGACAACAGATTCTGTTTGAAGTATTTAATGAGTTGACTTGTCCAATTTCGACGCATCTTTTATAATTACAAAACAAACCATAACAACCATTAAAATCACGAAGATTAGATAGTTCGCTGTCGAGGTGATAGGCAATCAGGGATTAGTGAGGATTCGGCTAAGATAACATCAATACGATTTTTGTAAAAAAATTTGTATTAAGGACGTTTCGGCTACTCTTTGGTAGCCTCCGTCAGATAAAATGACAAAAACAAAGAAAATACAGAATTATTAAACATTAAAAAAGGTTTACCAGTAAGGCAAATGATAGATCTATACATACAAATCAACTTTTTTAAAGAAAAATTTGTTGTTAAAATATGAGAACTATTATGTGAAAATATACAAGGAAACTGGAATCTGGAATATTTTCACGATGGTTACTTAAGTGTTAACTTTGGTCTTTCTCTGCCTCCCGGCACTTTCATTGGTATGTAGTACCTTATTTACTGTTAAAAATTATTTAATATTATTATTACTGTCTATTCACTTGTACATACTTAATTTAAATTTTTTTTTGTTTCTTTTGATTTTCTAGAACTAAGTTCTAGATATACAACAAATTGTTTTTTAAAAATTTAAAAAAATTGATTTGTATGTACAGATCTTTTTTATGTTTATTAATTCTGTATTTTCTTTGATTTTGTCATTTTATCTGACGAAGGCTACGAAAGAGTAGCCGAAACGTCCTTAATACAGATTTTTTTTTTAATCTGTATTGATGTTTTCTTAGCCGAATCCCAAATAATCCCTGATTGCTTAGGAACATTAAATGTCCATACGCACACTAATTGGGTAGAACCCAAGTCGGATTGAGTCTTGAACGCCGAGGAAGTCTTCTCGAGGAGAGATTGTACCTATAATGGAAACTCAATTAAAGAAGAACTTCAATTAATGTTCTTATTGACTTTTTAATGACCATCATTTCGCTTTTATGTTCGATGGAATGGTTCAAAACCACCTCCCCAAGCAATGCGACTAGTTTTCTGAAATGTTCTTTTTTTTATATATTTTGTTGCTTTTTTTTTTATTTATCCCAAGGTGTAAAAACGACATAATATCGTCAATATACAGTAATAAAGTTTCAAGGCTTACCGGCCCGAAGGTATAAAGCTGAATTTTCTCAGATTTTAATAAGATATTGTCGGATTTACTACTGAATCGTCTGAAGAACTTCCTTTTTATAATTACAAATCAACTAATTAATTTAAGTTTATTACTTTAACCGCTTAGCGGCTGAATTTAGCATTAATTAATATACCAAATATGTCCGATCAATTGATGTAACGAATAAAATACAAGGTAGAAATTGTCAGGATTCGGACGTTGTTTCTTAATAAAACTAAATTTTATATATGAAAATGGGTTTTATTGTTTGTGGACGTTTCGGCTTGAAATTCAATCTTTCTTCAGGGCTCTTTTTTTATTTATTTATTCATTTAATGATATTACATTCTGTAAAATAATTACATTTTGTAATGTGCTTACATAAAATATAATAATCACGAGCGTCTGCACCAGCTGCCCCCTTGTCTTCTCGGGTAAGCGAGATGACTAGGGACAGCCGTACCCCACTCCTCAACCATCAGCAGTACGAAGTACTGGAGCTGGAAAAGGAACGAGAGAGCTGCAGACACTCTAATGGCTTGTGGGGAGAAGATAACCACCGTTATCACTCCCTTGTGTTGCTTAAAGCAGATCGCGGGGCCACATCCTGTTCAACCGTCCTGCTGGGGAATAGGGATGGCTGGGAGTGGACAGTGACTGGACAGCAGGATTAGGGTTTAGGGATAATTTGTAATGAAACTTTGCAAATCGGATGGAGATAAGGTCTTGTGTATTAGAGGAATGTTGAGGTCTTTATGAAGATTCTTATTGGTTACGTAAAAAGGAGCATTTACTATAGTTCGGAGGACTTTAGATTGGAATGTTTGGGAGCGTCTGATGTTCGATGGTTTTGCAGTTCCCCATAGTTCTATTCCGTATGTCCAAATGGGTTTTATAATTGTGTTGTAGATTATGAGTTTGTTTTCGAGTGAGAGGGGTGAGTTTTTGTTCAGTAATCTAAAGTAAAGCTGTCCAAAGCATTTGTTGAGTTCTTGTCTTTTCAGTCTAATGTGGTCTTTCCAAGTGAGTCTAGAGTCTAAATGAAAGCCAAGGTAACGGACTATGCTGACGGGAACAAGGGGTTGGTTATTAAAGGATACTGGGGGGACAGGAATCTTCAGGACTCTAGCTAGAGGAAGTAGGACAAAGTTAATACTAATTTATAAGTATACAAAGACATTCAAAAAACAGCAAAACATTAAGTAAGTATGCGCTATAGCTAAAGTTTAAATTAGTCGTGGATCAATATTGGTTTAAGACCTAGTTGGGTAACATGGGTACAAATATAAAATTAACAAAAAAAAAAAAAATACAAAAATAAGCTTACCGATGCACAGTGGTCAAAAAGCTCTCAAAATTCAATAACATTTGAAATTGTTGATTTAGAAACCTGATATTGTGCGCACTTACCAGTCTTATAACTACAATGAACTTATTGATAAGTCACTCACATGACAAATTGGTTTGTGGTCGCCCCCGCCTCTGAACTGCACTCGGCTGGGCTCAGGGGGTCAAAACTAAAAAAAAAAAAAATAAAAAATAAAAATACATCTGCTCCTATCTCAGTCAACTTTTTTTTTAAATTTCAGCACAACAGTTTGAGATCATTTCCGTAGGAGTAACGGAATATGCTCATCGGCTATTGGAAATTGATCTGTCAAATACTCGTATACCTAAAGTACACTTTTGTCGTTTGAATTCAACAATATTTCATCTAGGACGCGATTATTCACTCGGATCACTTCAGACATTTTTTGCAGTCAACACTGACTTGAGTACCCAAAAAAAAATCCGTCTTCGATTTGATTTTAATGTTTACATAGAGATAACGCGCGTCTGTCTGTTAGTCATTTACCGATTTCGTTCACCTCTAGCACCGAAGTAGGCACACTTATGCAGCTAATATCAGTCTGGGGTCTTTCTGTACATGCCCACGGAATATTTAAGCCCGAAATTAGAGAAACGCAGAGGGACGCAAAAGCTATATGACAATACGAAATTTAATACGTGTAAATTGTTTACTTTTTCAGTATCCCTCCGTCCATGAAGGCGATTCGAAAAATACAAAAATATATTTTTTGACCTTCGCATTAAAACAAGAAAAACATGCGTCAACCTTATCGGTATGAAAAAGTAAATTTGAAGGAACGATTTTGGTACATGAGGATTTGGGAAATTTTCTTCGTTTCTAGTACTTCAATGATTAACCACCGTCCTGCAATAACGGTGGGGGCCTAAAACTCAAGAAATGGCACTCTCACGAAGTATTTAACATATATTTAAGGCGAATGGGTTCGGAGAAAATACTTCAAAAAATCAAGTTTTGAGCGCTTTTTGGCTATTTTTGACCACTGTGCGATGAGAAGACGGAGAACTATGCCTCACGGATACGAAATCATTTCTGCCTGCGATTTATTTAGAAATGCATTTTGTTTCACAACATTATACTAGTTAAGTTGAGATTCAATAAAGCATCTTAAAACACACACAATCTAATTAAAAACCAATACAAAACGTTAGTCTATGTAATAATAGTGAAAGTAAAGATCTTGTAAATACATTTACGCACGATGGTATTAAATATTCATAAAGATTTCAGCGTCCGAGATAATTTGTTCATTAGAAAATGGTTAAGCAACCTTAACATTACTTTAAATAATTTTAAGGCTTTGTGCACAACTTTCAAGACACCATAAATACAATGTAATGGACACAACCTCAAATATTTTACTAAGACTTCCGGAGCTCTTAATGTGCAAGTGTACAAAGAATATTGCTCGGTTACCTAAATTATTTTGGGTTAAACTGTACTTTATTTTATTGCACCACATTGCTATAAAGAAAACTTTTTTATTATTTCATAAAGAATAGACCAATGAGGTGTAGTTAAAATTTTTTGCTGTATCGCCTTTCGGTAACCTTTTTGGTATTAACAAGTGCTTGTAATAAAATATAGTTTTATTCAATAGAGGGGGGGGGGGCAGGTTAGCTCAGTAACCCGAGCGAACACTAAAGATTTTTATCTTCTAGTATCGTCGTTTGAGGGCTGAATTTGGAGTCCCAAATTATTCCTAGGCATACCCAGTCTTTAATTAATTAATTAATGGGTACCTGCAAAGGGAAAATCAGGCGGCCAGATCATAGTAATGACCACAATATCTCCTTAGTTTGCCGTATGCCCCACTTGGCACTAGTGGCCTGTTAAGGGACTGTTTTTGTTGTTTTTTTTATTCAATACATGACCCTACCCTAGTTATCAATACCTTCTGAATCCGATGGTATACTATCCCTTATAAATTACGTACCAATGTTCCTGTATAAAACTACTGTTTTCTGTGCTCCAAAATGTTTTGTTACTCAATATAAAAAATGTTTTATTACCTATGATCAAATATATTGTTTATTGTTTTGATTATTATCTTGATTAGTTTTAGAAGCTTTTCATTAGCAAAAGGCTGTCAACGAGCATGCCGAAAGGTCCAAAATATAGACTTTTCAGAAAATCTTGATGTCCAACCATTCCTTTAGAACACAAAAAAGTATTCTAGGTGAGAAATCACTTCCTTAAATTTTTTTCATTTACTAACAACCTCGTTTAGAAGAATTGATCTATTGCTAAGTCAGAAGCAGCCCCAACGCGTCCGTCCTCCTTTGCTCGCCCGAGGCGACTCGGGAGTTTTCCACCGATCCCCCAGGAATATGAGATTGCTCCAAGTGTTATAAGGAGAGGCGGCAGGGGCTGTAGAGCTGACGTGGATTGTTAATAGCTTAATGGTGGACCACAACTGGCTGCTCCAAGGATAATAGCCAATTACTTATTCAAGAATGTTATTTCTGTTTATTCACCTTACCTCACTGTCCTGTGCTCTCCGAGGAGGCACTTGGGCTCAATTCATAGGCTCATGTAACATCTCGGCCACTTACTCATTTCTGCTACACATTCTCTACAATATATATATATATATATATATATATATATATATATATATATATATACACTATTTATCAGGTCATTACATGCATACCTGATTACGGGATTATGTACTTGTCTTACAATGATTTTTGGGTTTTTATCAATCACGGTATAGTAAATAATGAGTCTTCCATAACATAGGAATGCAATATACCGGTGGGTTGTCTATAGGTCGTGCTATCAATTGTTATAGCATCTGAGGATTGGGCGACCCGCCTTAAGCCAAAACAAAAACCTTGAAAAAGTTCCAGGCCAAGAATATATTGCGGAATATTGAAGGTTAGTATAAACATTTCAACAATTTAAAGATGACCCACAAAACATTTTTTTCAGTCTGATAGCATAAAATAGTTATTCTGAGCCAAACAAAATAATTAAACTATCCCAAAAACCCTCATGGCCTTTAATACCGAGTCCGGTACAAGGCATTGTGATTTTAGGGAAAACGAAAACAAATTTGAACTTGTGCGGATGCATTACATACACTCGCCAACAAGTAGAACGAGCCGCTCGGCA
The DNA here is from genome assembly GCA_946811695.1 of Gonocerus acuteangulatus. Taxonomy (NCBI): domain Eukaryota; kingdom Metazoa; phylum Arthropoda; class Insecta; order Hemiptera; family Coreidae; genus Gonocerus; species Gonocerus acuteangulatus. Next base: position 20,996,482 of record OX328129.1, on the reverse strand, counting down.
GGAAAAAATCTCGATAACAACAAAGAAATACGTTAAAAGGAACAAAACCAACATTTTTATCACCGATTCACCCACTGGAGATCATCCTCTGGAAAACAGTTTTTGAGATATTTAATTAAACATAAGAAACGTTTAAAAATGCTTTTAATTAACTAAAATTTCATACCTTAGTATGAAATGGAAAATGTATTGGAACAGCTTTTAACTCAATGATTCGTTATGGAGTAACCGAAACCATAATTTTGGTTGTGAAGGTATATATTGTGGAGTTCGGTCGTGTGGTATCTTAAAATAACTACATTTTTTATAAGAAAAATTACTAGAAGAAGGAGAACTACGTCTCAAGGTTGAGGTTGTTTGGAATCTTAATAAAACAATGTAGTTTTATTAAGACATAACAAGACTGAACCCCAACAATATAAATCTTCGTAATCCCAAAGTATCTTCTAACAATAATTGTAGTTGTGTGCATCAAAAAAAATGTTTTTATATTTCACCTTTGGAGTGGGCGTCATTCGTCTACACATGAAAATACCTATAAGTATGGTGTCCTGCATAGAGATGTCATAACTTAGGGGTTTATTCTGCACTTCATTTGTAGTCTAGGGACGACGAAATGAGTGTTTTCTGGATTTCTGGCTAATATATCGTAAATAACATTTTTAGAATCTACATACAATTTCCATTAAAAACACCCGATATTGAAATATTGTCATGTAAATTTAGAGCTATACGAAGAGCCATGTAGATTTGAACTATTTTTGTTAAAGTGTTTTCTTAAATTATTCAATATTTTTTTAATCAGCTATTTGAAGATTTAGAGGTTTGCCTCCGCCTCAAAAGCTTTAAAATATTACCTCGTTGTTTTAAATTATTTGAGTCTAATTGTTTCTGATTTCTAAGTCAAAACCAATAAATGTCGTGAAGGAGCCAGTCTTAATATATTTTTAAATAAGGCAACTTTCGAAGCGGAGGTAAACCTCGAAGTCTTGAAATAGCTGATTAAGAAAATATTGTATTTAAGAAAACAATATTAAAAATAGTTCAAATATATATGGCTCTTGTTATAGCTCTTAATTTACAAGACAATATTTCAATAACGGGTGTTTGTTATTGGAAATTTAATGTAGATTCTAAAAATGTGGTTTTTATTTGAGATACATTAGCCCAAAATCCGGGAAACAAATATTTTTGAAAAAGACAAATGTTTGAATAGCTCTGCCACATGTTCAGATAGAATGCTCATTTCTGCGTTCCTTGACTACTAACGAAGTGAAGAATAAACCCCTAAAGATATGACATCTAAATGCGGGGCACCATGTATATTCAAATATGAACCAAGGTAATTTTTGTGATCTTCCGAACGTGGACGTTTCTTGTCGGCGTCATCGGTGGGTTTCCTACGTCTGAAGAAAGAAAATTAAACGCGCTTATTAAGAAGTTTGCCAACGAATGTAAAGCGTTGCCCCTTACCCTAGGTCTCCCTAGGGTCACCAAACCCCGCCAATCAATGAAAGGAATTATTCTTAAAGAAAACAAAGCACAAAGAGATCGGACAGATTGGATTGCCTTAAGTTATGAGATATCTCTGAGGCGCAATTTGCTAAAGAATGTAGTCCGCGCAGAGAGAAGCGACTGCCGAGACTTTCCACAAGAAGGTATAAATCTTCAAGTTCTCGAGCGAGCTGTTTTACGAGCACCAAGCCAGCGAATGAACATGTTGATCTAAGATTTGAAATACAACTCGGCGTCTTGCCGCATGATTTGCTGGAGTTTTGGTCGGTTCTTCAGCCTCCTATGCGTGATATGTCAAACTTGCGCTTCTTCCCTACACTGCGCAGATGGGCGTTTTTGTTTTCTTTTATTATTTCCGCTCTTAGTCGCGTGTGAGGATTTAAAAAACTCGCAGATCTAAAGAATTATTTTCGCCCACTATGCTTAATTGCTGTTGCATTCCTTTGATGTGATATATTTCATTTGAATTAATGAATTATTTATATTATATTACTTTTTATTTCATTCGCTTTCCTTACCTGTACACTAAACGCCATTAATCTATCATTTAAAGAGTTTTCTTCCACTTAGCACTCGAAACGCGCGGTCTGAACCTCATCGTGACATTTAAACTGACAGCACGGAGTAGGGAGATTAGGTGGGTGACTGTTTTTAGACAAAAATAATTTAAATAATCTAAAAGAATTATATCTTAACAGTTTATTATCTTGTTGTATTTGTAATTTTAGTAAACTTTTTTTTGTCTAAAGTATGACAGGCCAAAAACTTACCTACTTTCTTACCTTATAAAATAAATATTAACAACAATGGGTTTTTTATTTTTTGTCCTCTATTTTCATACTGAAGAAGGTGTGATAAATAGGATGTTCTCCAGAGAATAGGAGGACGTTTATTATGATTTTTTAAATTTGTGTGCTATTTGTCACATTGTGACCAACCGAAGGCGCTAACAAGGGTTAAAATTCAAAAGTTGTCGGTTCCGTATCTTTGTACTTTTTTTTTTGCCGTTGTATGACTATCACAGATTAGTAGAAGGTCCTTGATCTTCTGCCATATTTAAAAGAATTTAGTAATATTATTTTTATTTATTGGTTTGAAGAGCTCCGCAGCGCTGGTGATCTGCCCTAACATAATTCATAAAAAATAACAAGAAATAAATTTATAAATTATAAATCCAGAATCAATAACAAAGTTACGAAATTAACAGAAAATGCATGTAAAATTAGTAAGAAATAAATAATAAGGGGTCTCCCGTGGTCTAGTGGCTAGCGCCTCGGTTTCATAAGTGGGAGATGGTGGGTTCGATTCCCACCTCCGGCAGGAATTTTCTCATCGCAGGGCTCGCTGGGAAAATTCCTCGCTGCACCCCGGATGTCGGCGCTAATGACCTAGATGTAGATGCGCCGTAAAAAAAAAATAAAAAAAAATAAAAAAAAAAATAAAAAAAAAATAAATAAATTAAAGAAATAAAAATATATAGTAAAATAAATGAATAAAATAATAAGTAATCATAATGATATTTTTGGATTAGAATAAATGGGAGATATATTATCCTGAGATAAAAAAACTTTGACTTGGTTAAAATTATAAGTTATGTGTGATATTACTATATTTTATTGTATGTTTTTATAGTCATTAAGTACGTCAGTATGGTATCAATGTTTGGGCTCCTATCTGATAACAGTTCACTAAGGCTTCGAGGAATTTGTAAGTTGCCTCTTTTAAGGCAGTCTGTTAGTATGTGTTTTACAGCTAAAGGTACGTTGCAAGTCTCACGTAGTGGTTTGTCTTGTCTTTTGATGGGTGAGTCGCGTTAGTATTACTTCGACGTGTCTTGTTCTTAGTTCTCCTGGCGAATATGACTGTATACTGCACTTAATATATAGTAGTATTGAAGATCCCAAATAAACTTAATAAAATGACACAGTTCCTTGCGAAAGTACAGAGGGAATATAAAGCCAAATAAATTATTTCCTAGTTGAAAGATGCTGAAACAAGTCAATCTTAGAATAGGGTGTAAAATACAGCTAAAATCGCGGAACGGCCCGTGAAGGCGTGGCTTAGGCCACATGGTGTTGATTTGGTGTGACCGAGCGTTGGCACGGAGCAGGCTGTGCGCGCGCATCTCATTTTACACCAAATCCAATGGCAATAACTCGTATTTACGTTGTGACGATTGCTTAAACAGCCTCTCCCTTTTTGCTTTCTCAAAGAACTCACATCTTCCTATTGAGACATCTAAGAACGGTCGGGCTTGGGTTTGAAATAGTCCTATTAGAAGGCTGAAGGTCACTCTTGGAATATTCCCAAAGAATGCAGATGTTGTGGTTGTACTTTGTGATGGGTTAACGAAAACATTCTTCAAATACAGAGGATATGGTTATAGACTGAGAAAACTATAGACAAACGTCATCCCGCGGAATACTGAGGTTTTGATTGGCTGCGCAGAAACAGGGCGGGATGGTTCGACCAATCAGAGACCTGAAAAGGTTGCCTGCAGATAAAAATTTTCCCCGGACTGAAAACTATCTTCATTCTCAGAAGAAACCCTGAGGATGTCTGCAGAATGTCTGGCGAAATGTAGGTTATTATCACAGTGACACGGTTTTATCCGAAAGACCTTAAAACATTAAGTAACATAGACCGTAGATGTCTAGGAAAATCATTCTAATATTTATGTATCCCTCAATCCATCTACCAATAATCTTGTTCCATAGATATTTGTTCAATCTACATAGTATACACTTATTATAAAAAGGGTTGTACTGACCAAGTTACTACTGTGTCCGGAGCGACCGTAATTTTTGGCTGCGTGTAACAAAGCTTGCATAACTAATACAAGAAAAAAATCAGTGTGAATCTGACTTGCCACCTCACAAATTATAAGATTCTTACCTGGATTTGAGGTTCTATTTTTAAAATTATAGTTGACCTTAACAAGACTTAATTTAAGATGCCTGATGATGTAACTAAACAGATCTGAAACATCGCAAATATATATATATATATATATATATATATATATATAAATAAAAGAAAAACACTGTTTCAATATTTTAAACAATTTTAGCGAGCAGCCAGTTACTTCCAGAATTCATTAATCCTTCCACACCCTCAACTTCAACTTGAATATATCGTCGATACAAATGCAAAGTATCGAATGTGAAAAAAAAAACGCATTTTTCTTTTTCAATCTTATACTGATTGCTGTTGGACCGACGTACGTTGACTCTTGCACATAATAATAGAAAAATAATAGAAAAAAATAATTATCAATTACAGAAAATCAAACTAACGAATATGCATTTAGTCTAATTAAAATATATCGTAAGATAAAATTTATATAGAGTCATCTATAAGGTACCAAACTACTTTTCATAGATTTTTTTTTTTTTTTTTTTTTTTTTTTTTTTTTTTTTTTTTTTTTTTTTTTTTTTTTTTTGGTTTTGCTGAAGAAGGCTGCCAAAGAGCATGCCGAAACACTCCCGAAAATTTTATCGTGTTCTTAACATTCTGAGAACAATTTCGTTAAAATCTGAAAGGAAAGGAAATATATTAATTTGACAGCTGGTAACTGATTTATAGATTTATGTACTCGCGTACATATACTTATTATGTCTATATTTGAACAAAGCTAAATATTATGTATAACAGGTTAACAAAAAAGCTAAAAATATTAAGATAATTGAAGAAGCAATTATTTATGAAAAGCATACCATAAAGAAGGCTGCTATAAAAAAGTTGAAACTTATTTTAGGTCTTAAATCTTTTAGAATATATGTGCACTAAACTGTGCAAGCAAATCGTGTACTTAAATTGTAAGTCAATATCTTCTTTTTCTCTGGAATCAGTAATTATGCGTTTAATGGTACCTACATATGAATTAGTAACTAGTCCAGGCACAAACCATTTAAACGCCTAAATTATCCAAAATAAATGTTTTCCCCTCAGAAGCGGGTATGAGCAGGAGAGTAATTATTTTTTGGTTGCTGGCCCAGACATGAGATATTGGGTGTCGAGAATAGATTTCGTGTTTTTACCCACAAGTATCACGTTGTCTCATGGTTTAGGGTTACACCACTTTGTTCGGGCTACATAACCCATCTATCAGATACCTTTACTAGACGCCGCTATGTAATCTATAAACGTAGTATTCACGTAAAAAGTGTTCTTTCTCTCTATGTTATAAATTTGAATGGAACTTTTTTTTGTATGTGTGTCGAGGAGAATTAGTTACTAGAAAATGGATGGCTCTGTTTTAAAGTGTAAGCATTTTAAGCCGGATTTTTTTTTTTAGTACATTTCGAAGAAAAATGGCTAAAGCCAATAAAGATAGAAATTCATAGGAACTTTTTACCTCTATATATATATATATATATATATATATATATATAAATATATGGGATAAAATTGAGAGCTAAAATGAATAAGTTACTGCGTTTCTTTTCAAATCCCTAGCGTAGTTTTGAAGGTTAGCAATAGAACCAGACAACGTACACACCAATTACAACGAAAACTCAAAGAAAAATAAATTTAGGCGCCATAAAGAAGGAGAAACTGACATTCAAAGCGGAAATTAATCGATCAGGCTTCTGAATTTTCGTTCTTGGAAAAAAAGCTATTCAAGATATTTTTCTATTTTTTACTAAACAATTCATTTTACTTTCAAATGCTATAAAAAAATTAATACCAATTAAAAACTCAGACAAATAGAGACAAAAACCAACAAAAAGAACGAAATCGACACTTCTGAAATTTAACCACCTATCAAATAATCCCAAGAAAAGTTTAGCTTTTTCCCAGTTTCTAAAAAACGGTTATATATATATGACTTTGAAAATGGTTCACTTGGTTATACCTATATCACAATACCTATAATATCTACGATTTTGTTTGTACACATTCCAAGGAAAAGCAGTTTTGCGGTACGTGGTTTCAGCTCGCTAACGATCTTGGTCCTTTGCTTGATAAAAAGTATTTTTGTGCCGCATTTTGTTAAAGTCGGGCCATTTTCGTGCCGCATTTCGTCAAAGTCGGGCCATTTTTGTGCCTGCAAAAGCGCGAAAAGACATACAAGAAGTAATGCAAAAAGAATAATATTAAATTCAGTTCACATAAATATTTACGCAAATACAAATTTTGAATGTTTTTATCCGCCCGGTTTATACCTAAATTCCGAAGTAATTGCAGTCCGACGTATGCCAAACGCTATCCACCAAAATCATATTTTAGCATAGTATTAAAAGCAGCTACTTGTGTACCGAGTCAATATTGTGGCGTGGTGCATTTTGAGGAAAAAAGGACCAAAACCACAAGAAGGCTTCGCAGACGTAAATGGTTTAAGTCGCCTCTGGGGGTGTCATTTTCTTTGTTTTGTCTATTTGTTAACAATTTCTAAGGTAGTACTGAGGAGTTTAGCAGACAACCCCTCTAGTAGAACATGTTTATATAAGAATTCGAAATAAAAACTATCTTTAGAAATCTCTCTTTAAAAGCACTGATGTGATCGAAGTTGCCACCGGTAGATGGCCGAAGAACCATTAACCATTTCGAGTCGGCCTTATCTTGACAGTCCTGAAGGCCATATGGAGATACGACGGTAGTGTACGCGCTCCGTCTCCATTCAAACGCCTCTTGACTGATATTAATTGTCTTTTTGTCCGGGACAACCCTATTCAGACCGCCGCGGTTTGTAAGGGTGCGCGCACCACCGCGCATTAACGCCGTCTTGGGCGCAGCAGCGTTATTACCGGAGAACAAAACGGGAGGCCGGACCTAAAAGAGGTGTTTAATTACTCTTCGCCTTGAGAGGCCCGACCCGGAGCTTGGCTTTCGAGAAGGCAAGGTCCTCGGGGACAAATACAGCTCCCAAGGTCTTGGAACGCCAAACGCATTCAAATATTTGGTCTGACAAAATTATGCAAGATATTTTTTATTTTCCCACTTGTGATAAAGTGATTACCTATTATTTTTGTAATACTTTTTATTCAATGCTTTAATGATTTGCCACTTCTGATACAATATGATATTTCTACATTGTAATTCTCTCACTTCAAGTAGTACAGGAAAACTAGACTTATTATCCTCTATTCTCAAAAATACCAAGCACAAACCTGTAATATTGTACTGGCTCCACCAACACAGAAGTAGCTGCGTAATGGACACAAATAGGTAGAGAACCAATTACATATAAAGATATAAATATAAATACTTGATACCCAGGATTGGTCATTAAAAACTTACTCATCAGTACCTAATGATAATGCAAAAGAGACCATCGTGTGAAATTTTTAATACTGAAAAAAAAAACCTATTTAAATAAATTCAAGTGCCTTTTTCTGGCATTTCAGATGTGGAATACATGCAAATAAAAACGTATTTTTACAGAGAACAACTTGATGCATCAAAACCCCATTTTCACGGTTCTTCCTTGTTATGTTAGTACATTTTAAAAATTCAATGCAAAATATGGGTAAAGTGGAAACCTTTCCCTTCAAAAACCTATTTGAGCCCTCTCAGAAGTGTGACATTCTCACTTCCAAGAGCACCATTTTATAGATCTCGACGAGAACTACAACTTTGCCCCTATGAAAAATGTTGCTATCCCAAACCGTTTAGTAGTTATTTGTGTGGCCCGCTTATCTGAGCCACCCTGTATAACAAAATACATTGTAGTCCAACGAAAAAGTTCATATTCATGCTAGTTAAAAGTTAACATTTATTTGAATTATATGTATGCTTATAATGAGGTAAAGATAGTAAGCCGTCGAAGTCATAAGCAGTCCCGGGAATGGCTGGTATACGGCAAGGAAAATATTAATAAGTTTGTTTTGTTTTTTTTTTAAATCCTGCACTAAGCTTTTTTTAAAAATGTTTTTAGAAAAATAGTAGGTAATGATGATTTCCGAGCCGAATCCCAACCAATCTTGGACTACTTATTAATTCTTATAATGCCTTAATTTGCAATAAATGAAACTTGCATTCAAATATGGCATTTTACAATAACTTCCTGGTAGGTTTCCTAGAAGACTTTTCTCAGAGTGCTAATCGTCCGTGAAACGAAGTACGTAAAATAAATAAGTAAAATGTTCTCCGCAGTTCAAAATCGTTTCATCATGAACTATGACGATATTTAATATTTTTAATGAGCATATTCATGGATTTTTTTATCCTAACAAGCTTTAAAATCCTGGATCTTGTGGTTTGACTTAAATCAATTTACGAATCGCAAATCATATTGTTCACATTTTCTGGGAAATTGTATTAGTAATGAAACTGTTGTCTTCATATCATAAAAGTAGTTTATGTAAGTTTTGCACATAGCTTATCAAGCTGATGTTCCAGAAACAGGGATTATTTTGTTAAACCCATCTCATAATGTCTAAGAAACGAGAAAGGAAAAGGGACCGTAAACGAATACTTATTAATGTACCTTCATTTTCTGTGTGAGTATATTATTTCTAGACGGACGTAGTCCATAACATTTATTTATGTTGCTATTAAATTTATTACATTCCCCATCATCATAAAGTGCGTACTTTCTAATACGTTATATAACATATAAGATATATTAGAAATTATATTGGCATTTTACATCAGTTGATAATAAAACTCAGCACAAATATATAAAATAAAAAAGAGGAACAATTAAAATCAGTATATTGAATAAGAATAGTAAAATTAATCAATCAAACGAAATAAAGAACTAAAGTAATTTATTGTAAGAATTTTTATTCATTAGACATTTATTTACGGTCAAGTTTTATTGAATATATATATATATATATATATGTATATAAAATCAGTCCCGTAACAGGCCACGAGGGCCCTGAGGGGCAGATACTATAGAGGTATCTTATTCATGACCATACGGCACACTAGGGAGATAGTATGATCAGTACTATGCTCCGGCCGCCTGATTGAATATATATTACTTATTTTTTAGCATTTTCCAAACAATTTTTGAATGTATGAGCTTTACTTTTAAACATTCTTTTATTGCTACGATTTATTTCATTATATATAATTTTGTTTGTCTTCGATTTTAATAAAAATTTTAATATTAACTTTATTATAGATGTAGATGCGCCGTAAAAAAAAAAAAAATTAACTTTATTAACGCAGAAGGATTCATTTTATTTTTAGTCTGAATGTAGAATTTTAAATTTACATGTATTGTATTAAATTTCCTCACTGGGGTTCATATTTTTGGAAGGCTTTACTCTCCAACGTTGCCACAGCTCTAAATTTCGCCGGACTCATTTCAGGCTTCTTCAGGCAATCGTCCATTTTTAGTGGTTGTTTAGAGAAAGATTCCGGAGAGAGATCCGGTGAAATAACGCACTTTGGAAAGGAGCAGTAGCTCTGGAGTAGTGATGGACGATTCTCAAATGAAAATATCAATTCACAGAAAGATCGGTGAGTTCAGATCGATTTTCTAGGCTCGATATTGATCTTTCTTCTATTTGGAGCGATCTTCGATAAAGATCGATCTTCGATATGGGTCGATATCACGATTACTTACAATTAATTACCTACGAAATTGGTATTTCATTTAGATTCGAATCGATTCTCATTCGATAATCGCCCATCAATGCTACGAATCTACCTAAATAAGTCGATTTTAATACTTGATAATATGAAAAACAAAATTGTAACCTAAAATAAGAACAATTTAAGACTATTTTTCATAAAAAATACAGAATGAACTAGTATATATATATATATATATTCATCAAAAATAGAATAAAATAATAAAAATAGGGAAAAATATTTATAAAAATTAAAAGCACAGTTTGAAACTGTAAGTTTGTAGCACTGTGTGTAAGTTTGTTAGTAGACATAGAACACTCTTCTGTAAATTTTTTCTTCCGTTAAATAATAGAAATGTTATTGTGTAAGAATAGATGAGATTATGTATTTAAATATTTGAAATAAAAAAAAAAAAAGAAAAAAAAAAAAGCATTCTTCTAGATTCTAGATAGATTGATTCTTTGAAAGATCGACCCTTGGAGATAGATTTAATAAAAGATCGGCCCTTGAAGATAGATTCAATAAACGATCGGCCCTTGAAGATCGATTCAATAAAAGATCGGCCCTTGCAGACCGATTGAATAAAAGATCGGCCCTTGCAGACCGATTGAACAAAAGATCGGCCCTTGAAGATTGATTCAATAAATGATCGGCCCTTGAAGATAGATTCAATAAAAGATCGGCCCTTGGAGATAGATTTAATAAAAGATCGGCCCTTGGAGGTAGATTTAATAAAAGATCGGCCCTTGGAGATAGATTCAATAATAGATCGGCCCATGGAGATAGATTTAATAAAAGATCGGCCCTTGAAGATAGATTCAATAAAAGATCGGCCCTTGCAGACCGATTGATTAAAAGATCGGCCCTTGAAGATCGATTCAATAAAAAATCGGCCCTTGAAGATAGATTCAATAAAAGATCGGCCCTTGGAGATAGATTTAATAAAAGATCGGCCCTTGGAGGTAGATTTAATAAAAGATTGGCCCTTGGAGATAGATTCAATAATAGATCGGCCCTTGGAGATAGATTTAATAAAAGATCGGTCCTTGAAGATAGATTCAGTAAAAGATCGACCCTTGCAGACCGATTGAATAAAAGATCGGCCCTTGAAGATCGATTCAATAAAAGATCGGCCCTTGAAGATAGATTCAATAAAAGATCGGCCCTTGGAAATAGATTTAATAAAAGATCGGCCCTTGGAGATAGATTTAATAAAAGATCGGCCCTTGGAGATAGATTTAATAAAAGATCGGCCCTTGGAGATAGATAAGATCGGCCCTTGCAGACCGATTGAATAAAAGATCGGCCTTTGGAGATCGATTGAATAAAAGATCGGCCCTTGAAGATCGATTCAATAAAAGATCTGCCCTTGGAGATAGATTCAATAAAAGATCGGCCCTTGGAGATAGATTCAATAAAAGATCTGCCCTTGGAGATAGATTCAATAAAAGATCGGTCCTTGGAGATAGATTCAATAAAAGATCGGCCTTTGGAGATCGATTGAATAAAAGATCGGCCCTTGAAGATAGATTTAATAAAAGATCGGCCCTTGGAGATAAATTCAATAAAAGATCGGCCCTTGGAGATAGATTCAATAAAAGATCGGCCCTTGGAGATAGATTTAATAAAAGATCGGCCCTTGGAGATAGATAAGATCGGCCCTTGCAGACCGATTCAATAAAAGATCGGCCATTGGAGATCGATTGAATAAAAGATCGGCCCTTGAAGATCGATTCAATAAAAGATCTGCCCTTGGAGATAGATTCAATAAAAGATCGGCCCTTGGAGATAGATTCAATAAAAGATCGGCCCTTGGAGATAGATTCAATAATAGATCGGCCCTTGGAGATAGATTTAATAAAAGATCGGTCCTTGAAGATAGATTCAATAAAAGATCGGCCCTTTCAGACCGATTGAATAAAAGATCGGCCCTTGAAGATCGATTCAATAAAAGATCGGCCCTTGAAGATAGATTCAATAAAAGATCGGCCCTTGGAGATAGATTTAATAAAAGATCGGCCCTTGGAGATAGATAAGATCGGCTCTTGCAGACCCATTCAATAAAAGATCGGCCTCTGGAGATCGATTGAATAAAAGATCGGCCCTTGAAGATCGATTCAATAAAAGATCTGCCCTTGGGGATAGATTCAATAAAAGATCGGCCCTTGGAGATAGATTCAATAAAAGATCTGCCCTTGGAGATAGATTCAATAAAAGATCGGCCCTTGGAGATAGATTCAATAAAAGATCGGCCCTTGGAGATAGATTCAATAAAAGATCTGCCCTTGGAGATAGATTCAATAAAAGATCGGCCCTTGGAGATAGATTCAATAAAAGATCTGCCCTTGGAGATAGATTCAATAAAAGATCTGCCCTTGGAGATAAATTCAATAAAAGATCGGCCCTTGAAGATCGATTCAATAAAAGATCGGCCGTTGAAGATAGATTCAATAAAAGATCGGCCCTTGGACATAGATTTAATAAAAGATCGGCCCTTGGAGATAGATAAGATCGGCCCTTGCAGACCGATTCAATAAAAGGTCGGCCTTTGGAGATCGATTGAATAAAAGATCGGCCCTTGAAGATCGATTCAATAAAAAATCTGCCCTTGGAGATAGATTCAATAAAAGATCGGCCCTTGGAGATAGATTCAATAAAAGATCTGCCCTTGGAGATAGATTCAATAAAAGATCGGCCCTTGGAGATAGATTCAATAAAAGATCGGCCTTTGGAGATCGATTGAATAAAAGATCGGCCCTTGGAGATAAATTCAATAAAAGATCGGCCCTTGGAGATAGATTCAATAAAAGATCTGCCCTTGGAGATAGATTCAATAAAAGATCGGCCCTTGGAGATAGATTCAATAAAAGATCTGCCCTTGGAGATAGATTCAATAAAAGATCTGCCCTTGGAGATAAATTCAATAAAAGATCGGCCCTTGGAGATAGATTCAATAAAAGATCGGCCCTTGGAGATAGATTCAATAAAAGATCTGCCCTTGGAGATAGATTCAATAAAAGATCGGCCCTTGAAGATCGATTCAATAAAAGATCTGCCCTTGGAGATAAATTCAATAAAAGATCGGCCCTTGGAGATTGATTCAATAAAAGATCGGCCCTTGGAGATAGATTCAATAAAAGATCGGCCCTTGAAGATCGATTCAATAAAAGATCTGCCCTTGGAGATAAATTCAATAAAAGATCGGCCCTTGGAGATAGATTCAATAAAAGATCGGCCCTTGGAGATCGATTCAATAAAAGATCGGCCTTTAGAGATCGATTCTTTTAAAAGATCCACCTTCAGATATTCAAAAGATTGATTCAGATCGCATATCTCTGCACTAAGTAAGTCTAACTCCAAGCGAAGCCATCTTACCTACCAAACTATTTGTACATATACTATATGCATGAAATGAACAAATTAATAAATCCCTTCTGGATTGCGTCGTACGGTACACGCCATAAGCATGTTTCCGGACGAAACACGCCTAAAGTTACAAGAACACAAACCTAATAATAATTCTTGTTTAGCCTCTAGACCAGTCGATATTTTCCCGGCGAAAGACACAATATTATGAAATAAAACAAGGCATTAAATAAAATTGGAGGGAAAAATAGTTAAATAACAGCGAGAGCCCCTGTGACAAAACTGTTCCCAAGATCAGATAAACCTCCGTGGAATTTTATAATTAAAGAAATCTGCCCCGAGACCTGGCTGATATATGGCGGTCTTGGGCAGTAAAATGGAACTTTTCGGCTGAGGACCGGGTCTTAAATGTACCTTTTACTCTCTCTCCTTCCGATTATTCTTACGGATAACGTTTACGATTCGTATAAGTTTCTCTTCGCATAGACGGTCTCCCGGTGGTTCGACAGCAAAATTTACATGTTCCGATTGTTTTATCAAGCGCGACTGTAAAAATAAAGAAAAAGAAGTCCTTTGAGTGGGGTTCGGCATTTAAAGTTTGCCTTGAAAAATCAAAAGGAATACAAAAAGAATACAATCGTTTATAATCATTGCTTTGAAGACCACATAGTATATGCCATCCTTATTGAAAACCACCTACTGTGTTAGGCAAAAGATCTTCAGCCTAAAGATAGATACCTTTTTCTTGGATCTGTTTTTTTGCACCTTCGATAACGTAATACACTGAACGTCGCCCATTTCTTCTATGTTAGTTTCCAATGTTTTGCAACAGAAATCATCACGACAGCGTAGAATGTTTCGCGCCAGCGCAATGGAGGTTTACATTGCGTCCTTTGTCATGTAGATTTTCATTTTTGCTTCAGAGTTTGTGTTGAGCTCTGTAACTTTAAGAATGTGAACGCTTTCCGGCTTAATTCATGGCAGTCTACAAGGATTCGTAAAAGGGTTATGCCGAACTTAGTTGAGCGTAATTGTAAAAACTTCTGATAGATTTGTTCATAAAGAAACCTTTGTTTACTTCAAAATTTGTTTTATAACTGATGTATTGATAGAATATTTTTCTTACTGTTGTGATTAATTTCCTTTGTAAATGTGTATATTTAATTTTTATCTGAATAAAATATAATAAGCTTGTTTCTGAGATAAAAAAGACGTTTCATTGAACTTCATTTTTAATAGTTTTAGTCTAATATTCTTGGATATATTTTATTTTCAACAACTCAATTTTTTCATGATTAATGGGGCGAGGTTAGCTCAGTGGTAGAGCACTGTACAATAAGCTGGAGGACCTGAGTTCAAATCCCGAGCAAGCACTAAAGATTTTTATCTTCTAGTGTCTTCGTTTATGGATTGGATTCGGCCTCCCTGGCCGTCCCTAGGCCAACCCAGCCTTTAATTAATTTATTAATGGGTACACTAGCAGTCGAAGCAGCAAAGGAGAAAATCAGGCGGCCGGAGCATAGTACTGACCACACTATCTCCCTAGTGTGCCGTATAGTAATGAATCATATACCTCTATAGTATCTGCTCTTCAGGGCCCACGTGGCCTGTTACGGGACTGATTTTTTTCTTCTTGATTAATTGTGTTTTCCCTCTATAACAATAACATTCAGTTCAGTAAAAATAAAAAGTCCGACTCGCAGGAACTGCATCATCTTAGCGCGGTTCCTGTTCATATCCCTATTGTCATTTGAAAAGCTTAGAATAGAAACAGATAATATTTTCCTCGGCCTTTGTTCAAAGGGTTTTATGACTGGTCGGGTCCGCCAGACCCTAGAATCCTCTTCTACCGATACTTCATTTCATACGTTTCAATGAATTGGAAAATATCAAAATTATTCACATATTCTTGTGTTCTTTTACTATAGTTATAATTCTACAAATAAAATCAATTAAAAAATAAAATAAAAAACCAACAGAATAAAGTCAATTTTAAATATTCAAAAGACGTCATCGAATCTCTTTCTCTTGGCAAGCTATGTTTCTAACAATGAATTGTTTTTCTTATTTTACTTAATCTTTTTTATTGTCAAATACATTATCCAACTTTAAGCAATTAAAAAATAACAAGGAATAAAAACAGACAAAAAGAACTGTTCGAATAAACGAAATCAATTACTTCAAAGTTTAGGCACTTATTTCTCCGATTGACATCGCTTATTCAAAACTTTATTCAGAATTTTTTTTTGTAGACCATTTAGTAAGCTTTCGAATGGTAACCTTTCGCTTCCCTAATTTTCAACCGTTTTCGAGATATTATTGAAAGTATACGAAGTGCCCAAAACTTTTCATTATTTTTAGCAACAGAAAATGGGTCTCATTTTACCTATCCTGTTTTACACACAAATACATTTTCGTAACATAAAAAATTACAAAAATAAATAGCAATAAAAAACTAAGGGAAAGAGACAATAATTACAAAAAGAACGACAAAAAACCGTTCATAAGAGCTAAACAGAGGTATTTGAAGTTTTAAGCACTTATTTCTTCGATCGATATCACCTAATCAAAAATTGTTTCAGAATCTTTTTAGTAGAGAATTTAGAAAGCTTTCAAATAGTTTCTATCCACTGATCATAATTTCCCAACCGCGTTCGAGATATTGATGAAAGTAAACGAAGTTCCCAAAACTTTTCATGTCTATTCATAAAATATTTTATTCTAACCCTTCCTCAACTCCAAACGTAACCAAAAGTTTAACATGTTAGTTTTGATGAAATTCAAACATGCAAAAAATGTTATAACTGAATCCCATGATTGTAAGTACCAAAACCAAGCTAGGCTTTGTATTTGTGTCGGCAGATACCTGGGGTATATTTACAACTCTTGAGGATTAACTCGTAGCAGGTACATTTTTTGTGGACCCACAGGCGGTGAACGGACTCTCTATTCCCTCATAGTATCTAACCGGTGTGAAGTTGAATATTGTTTCTAATTATACGTATCCTGTTTTATTGACAAATACATTTGACTACTATAAGCAATTACAAACACTAGGGATCATGCCAAAGAACTCGGAGTAGGAGCCTAGACAGTTTCAAGTCATTTGAAGGAAATCGGCAAATCCAAAACTGACATTTCATACGGTACAGCCTGATATATTTCTAGCAATGAATTGTTTTTCTTATTTTTATTAATCTGTTTTATTGTCAAATACATTATCCTACTATAAGAAATGACAAAATAACAAGGAATAAAAACAAAAAAGAAGAACCGTTCAAATAAACTAAATCAATTACTTCAAAGTTTAAGCACGTATTTCTCTGATTGACATCGTCTAATCAAAAATTGTTTCAGAATATTTTTTGTAGAACATTTAGTAAGCTTTCGCATGGTAACCCTCCGTTTGCCAATATTTCAAACAGTTTTCGAGATATTAGGGAAGGTATACGAAGTTCCCAAAACTTTTCATGTCTGTTAATAAAATATTTTATTTTAATCCTTCCTTAACTCCAAACGTAACCAAAATTTCAACATATTAGTTTTAATGATAGTAGAACATGTAGAAAATGTTTCAACTGAATCCTATGATTCTAAGTACCCAAACCAAAAACGGTATTCGAAAACTATTTTTCTAATTTTCTCGAAAACGGTTAAAGCTATCGCCTTGGAAATGGTTTCATTCGTTTTCCTAGCCCAAGAAGCCTATAAAACGAGTACTCACAAGCTTATGAAGTCAAAAACGTAAGCGTTACGATTTTTTTTGCGCGAATTTCGCCCCAAACGCCATCTTCCAGTGGGCGGATTCTGCTGGTTAACGAACTTGACCTTTCAAATTGGACGACGGATTTTTGTACCAAATTTCATCACAATCGGACCATTAGGGAAGCCAGAAATGAGCGAACAGACAAATATATATATATATATATATATATATATATATATATATATAAATATATACATATATATATATATATATATACAAATTTGAACCACCGTTATTTTCGGTTTCTAGGGGTTCTGAAACGCGAAATTTTCTAGTCGGCACTTTCGGATTGTTTCATTGTATCAACCTTATAAGCGGGGTTCCTCCCTATGGGGGAGGGAGGAACCGCGCTAAAAAAAAGAAAAAGGTTTGGTATAAAACCTGATGAACATAAAAAGTGCTTTACAGCCTATTTTCATAATGAAAAGTTTTGATTATGGTTGTGATTATTTTTGTTTGTAATTGTGTTTATTTATTTTTAAGTTAATGAAGGCTGCCAAAGAGTGTTGGAAATATAGATTTTTCTCAAAATCTTACGTTCTCTATTAGCCTGATCCTCAACCATTTCTCGACTTCTTATGCTACAAAATAGCATAAAATCGCCAGCAGCATTTCTTCTGACGATATGGCACTATACGAAATTTCTGAACATTGTTCGTCGTCCAAAATTTATTTTATTAATAGCTGGACAAATATTTGTGTCTATTTGAATGACTGTATTACAAGAAACTAGTAAAAACGGCAACGAAAGTCACTATTTAGGGGGAAATTTTAGTTCTTTATTTATTATTTTAAAAAGAATTCAAATTTGCTTAAAAGAAAAATGAGTTAATAAATTGAAATTGCCTACCAAAATATTTAGAAGACTACAAAAATAATATTAAACATTTTTGATATAACCTTCCGAATCTTAACATGAATATTAATTTACTAGAAATGTATCTTATACATTGTTGTAAATTCCAAATAAATAAAATAAATAAAAAACGAAAAAAAAACATGAATATATCACAGGAATACGCGCTAAGTGTCGTTGTTTCTACAAATGGCTTATTGGCCTAGGGAACAAAGTGAAAGTGTTGCAATGCCAGAAGCCTTTATGCGCCAATCGATCTGAAGAAAAGATGATGTTTTGTAAAAACTTGATCTGAGTTTTCTCACGTTCAGCGCCCTTTAAGGAAAATCTTCTAAGCGCGCCTTAAAATGATTTAACGAAGCGAGAAGTTTCTAAGAAGTGGACTAGTTGAATTTCAAATTGATTCTATTTCACTTTTCTTTTTTTTTCGGCGTTTTTCTCTTCTTTTTTTTCCCCTTCCAAAGGGACGAAAGAGCAAAAGTATAAAATGGACAAAAAGATGACGAAGATCCTTTGTTGATGTATATAGGTAGGGACGAGCAGTATCAGATCAACACTACACCACTACGGAGTGCACTAAATCTTCGAGCCAAGGTATACCACTCAATCTGCACTACCTCACCAAATAAAACTACCACACCCCGCTCACTTGGTGCAACCCTCCACGAGACATGTCCACAACACCTCTCATAATCTTCTCGTTTTATTGCTCTGCGTGCGATATCTTACGAGCGCATTGCGTTCTTATTTAATTATATTTTATGCACGGAGGGCGTTCTTGCGGGACCCAGGTGTTGTTTCGGATTAATGGATCGAATATGTTTGATCTAAACTCGTGCAACTCCTAGAAGAATGGTTTTAAATAGTTGTTTTGGACTGACTTATCATCTTTCATCATGGAAGACTTAAGGCCAAGATAGTGCGGTCTCTTAGATTAATGGCCTATTCGAAAAATAGATTAACTGATTTCAGTAGGCTTTTTATAAATAATAATTAAAAACCTTAATAAAATATTTTTGGCTTAAAGAATTTTATAATTTTCTCTGATTACTTAAGTGCTATACAAACATGTTCCATGCAAATTCGATTGTCACTAGCATACACGATTAAAAAGCAAAGCTTAAACAAGCAAAGATTTGGATACAATTAGTGAAGTTGGCCTTCATGCTAAGTAATTTCTTAATTCTTAATTTCTAGAGTAAAAAAGGACCTTCCTTCAAAATATGTGGCAAGAAAGATGGTCAGACGAACTTAATAACAAGAACCGTGTGATAAAACCACTAATGGAATTTTGAAATCCCTGAGTATAAACTTATCCAAGTATGGCCAAATTCAAACCCTCTAAGATGTGAAAACATGTGTGAAAATAGGAGTAAACGATAGTTTGTTTTCTATTAAACAAGTCATGAAAATATCTAATATATTAAATTTTAAAATACATTAAGAGTAATGTACTCTAGAAAGAGTTTGGCTAAAAAAATAGATCTGAAAAAGAACTAGAATTTATTATAAATATATATATATATATATTATATATATATGTGTGTGTGTGTTATATATAATTTTATTTATGAATGAATATAAACATATCATGTTATTTTTTTTGTGCGTGTTTTTCGGTGTAACAACACTTAGGCTATTAATGCCGACCATGTTATTATTCATAAAACCCTATTTCACTTATGTTGAATTTTAAATAATAGAATTATTATATGCATTAATTTATGATGAAGACAACTCAGAATTCTGAACAATTGTTTTAGTATAGAAATATTGTGTTATTTTCTGAAACGGCGTCGTATCTCCAATGCGACGATTAAAATGCCATTCACCAGCGATACCGTAAACAAACAAAATAAAATGATCTTATGCCTTAGTCTGCGGTAAACTTAATAAGAGAGGACACAATAATTTCAAAACAAATGTGTAGATCCTATCAGAACAGCACTAAATCTGCACTAGCCCACAAACCGAAGAGAACCACAAAATAAAACTACAGACCCACTTCACACACTACCGTCATATTCCCCTGAGCGCACTCCCTCGTAACCTTTTCACTTTATTAGCCCAGTCACGCGGTATTTTATAATCATTTTATTTAGTTTTATTTATTTAAGTAAGCCGAGCTGTGTTAAGGATATTTATGCCCCCCTGGTGGAGGCCTGTAATCACCGGGTCGCCCCCCCATACATAAATTTGAACCTTAAACCAGGTATTGCTTCCTTTTGTCTGACCGCTTCGGTTTTGGTCCTTTTTTACCCTCAGTCATGTCCGTTCGACTTACTCCCTCATCTCTGCCTACAACGGTTTTCCCTATAACAACGAGATATCGCGAATTGCCTTGCCAGCAATCAAGTTGTTAACCTTAAAAAGGTAGCAGTCTGTTGGAATATGAAAATGAGCAGTGAACTGCCTTCAAAAGAAAATAGCGTTTCACTACGGTACTGAGCCTAAATTGGCTTTGATTTAATGCAAAATTGCGATGAAGCGTGTTGTTTTCACCTTTTGAATGGGTTTGCGTGCAAAAATGTATACCTCCAAACTATCAATGAAAAATTGATTCAGCATCCTTGTTCTTATTGACATCGTTTAAAGATAGAATATAGAAATCACAGAATATAGAAATCACTAAAGCAAAAACTATCAAAATACAATTTTCTCTCCATAGGATTATAACGTACATCCGTTTACAATTGGGATATAGAGTATTTTTCGTTAAATGCCCTGCAACTAATGCCCAAGGGGTGGGGGGTCGGAGACACTCTTTTCCTTCATTTATATCTAGTCCATAAAATTTAGAAAAATAAGAGAAATATTAATTTTCGGATTCAAAATTTATCCTCTAAATACCTATAGCTTTAAATGAAAAAGTTATTTTTTCCAAAAAGAGGAATTAATTTTACAATAAACTCAAAAACAAAAACAAAAATGTAATATAAAATTTTACAATTAGACTTTTAGTTGAATAGGCCAGAAATCTCAGAAAATTAACGAGGAATTTTTGACATTGCTTATTAGGCACATGATAAATTAAATGACATATGATAAATTAGGCATTACTATTTTAGTGATATTAGTATGTGGGCTTTTTTTAGGTTATATGATGATTTGTAACAATCAGGAAAAAACAAAATTTTAAAGGAAAAAGGCATACTTCATAATAAAAGACTGTGTCCTAATAGGCACTTGATGAATCTAATAAAGTGAGATAATGGGCATATATATATATATACATATATATAAAAGGTACATTTTTAGATTGTATTAGAAATTCAAGCATTCCTTGAAATATATCCCGAAAGGACTCGGAATATTTGATATAGCGTCCCTACCGCGTCGAACTATCGAATATGAAAAATCTCGTTTTTCAGATTCGATACTTTGGAAACCACAAACTGGACCAAGTTACAACTGAAATGGTCCTGTAGATGTATGATCTTATTCGATACTTTGCTTTTAGACCGAGAGCTGGCAACGCAATTTTCATGAAGTGTTTTATGCACCCTGAAATTTTGCTATAATGTACCTCTTAGGTAGATAAGAAGGTAAATATGTGTTTCCTGGACATACCTTGGAACACCCGTTACTGCGCCTAGGGGAAAGGTGCAAAACAATATGGCCCAAAAGTAGAGTTTTATTCAGAAGCTAACTATTATTAATGAACAAAATGGCAAATCAAGGCAATTTTCAAATTATTAATAAATAAGGCAGGCATTTTTAAGGGGGTTAAAATGATAATAATAAAAAAAAAAAAAACTTAAGTACCTAGTTTTTATTTTTTATATTAAATGAAGTGCTTTATTCACGCTGCGATTTAAAAAGCGTCTTCAATAAACATATTTGGAAATAATTACAAAAGGGGGTGACACTTTTGTGGGGTATAATTATCAGGAAACATTAAAACAAATGTTGAATATGATAGACTGCAATACACTGCGCGTAACCATAAGAGTGAATGACTGCACCGCGCAGTTTTGGTTGTTCTCTGCACTTCATTGGTTCTTGCTCATACGATCTTATACAGCTGTTCCGGTTTATATGGCAGCGCGAATAAAACTCTCATTTAATATGAGAATAAAAACAATTAAGTTTTTTTTTTTTACGTGTTATACCCCTTAAAAGTGCCTGCCATATTTATTAATCATTGTAAAATTGTCTTAATTTTACATTAAAGATAGTTGGCTTCTGATTAAAACTCTATTTTTCTGAAATATTGTTTTGCGCCTTTCCGCTATGCGCAGTACCTGGTGCTCCAAGGTATGTCCAGGAAACACATACATACCTTTTTATCTACCTAAGAGGTATATTATAGCAGAATTTCAAGGTGCATAAAACACTTCATGAAAAATGCGTTGCCAGCTCTCGGACTATTTTGCATTGTGGACGATAAGGCTTGTCGTAAATTGTTGCAACTCTAACCCCTTTAGAATAGGCGGAAATGCCTTCAACAAAGTATAGAATAAGACCATTTTTCAATGTATCGAATATGTTCGTTCCCTAGTTTGCTCCGATTTTCATATTCAGTGCGACAAGTTATATAGTTAAAAATGTTTTAATATATTAATTACATTTACAAATGGCTTGTGTTTCGTCACTTTTGTGTAGACGGCGATGTAATATTGGCGTTAAGCTCACCATTTTTCTTAATATAATGGATATTCATAATAGAAATTTTGTCTTGGTTAACATCTACACACGTTTGTAGAAATGTAGGAACAATTCATTTATAAAAGACACGTCCACAAAAATTTCCAAGTCTTCATTTCTTACATTAACTCTCCAGGACGTGAAATGCGAATCTCCAGTTTTGCGCACGGGTGCGTTCCCAATTAGGACTGCCCGGCTTCTGGCAACATATCTCAGCGTGACGTATTAATTTTTCTAAATAATGAAGTTAATATAGTTTTAATAAGTTCGCTGACAGTATATGATCTCCAGTGCATTATAAAGTTGTTTGATAATGAAAAAAAAAAAATAGATGATAGTATAGACTCCCAAAAACAGCGTCATCTTGGCACATTTCAACGATGTTCATATACCTAGTTTCATTTGGAAAGTCTGAAATAAAGATAGATAATATTTCGTGATAAGTTTTCAACGCCTACTAAAATGAAAGCTTAAAGAAAAGTTTGATTCTAGGCGCCACTAACTTATAGAAGTAGTAATTGCTCACACAAGATCTATAGCATCAACCATCGATTGTTTTCCATTTTAATTAACTTGTTTTTTATTGGAAAATTAATGTTACAGTTTAAAAAATTAAAATAACAACAAGCAATAAAAATTTGATGAAATTAAACACACAAAAAACGTTCAGAACAATGAAACTAACACTTTAGAAGTTTCAAGCACTTCTTTCTACGATTGACAACGTCCAATCGAAAATTACTTTAGAACGTCTCTGTAGAGAATTTAGTAAGCATTCGAATGGTCACCTTCCACTTACCACGATTTCTCGACCGTTTTCATTATATGTCTGTGTTTTTTTTTTTTTTTTTTTTTTTTTTTTTTTTTTTTTTTTTTTTTTTTTTTTTTTTTTATGGTGCTTCGACTGACTAACTAGGCCATTAGCACCATTGAACGTTGTTTCATTTTTAACATATGATGAAACAAGTTCTATAATTACTTGGTATTCTAAATTGTTTGTTACCTTGATTATCTGCAGTTTTTTGGGGACTATTACTATTATTGGTGGGTGAATCGTACACTAAATCTAAAAATGCTATATACAAATTGTGTTAGTTCTTTTAACAAATATCGGATCTAACCTTAAACCTAGATCTAAACCTAAAATTCTATTAACATATTTACATAATGATAATTACACACTCACAAACAAACATACAAAAACTCTCACAACCACACATAATAAATACACTCACACATTACATGTCTGTTAATAATTTTTTTTCTCTAATATTTCCTTGACTCTAAACGCAACCAAAATTTAAATTCCTTAACTTAAATGATTTTTAAATGTCTGGTACAATTTTTAAGGAAAATCAATCGTTTCTGAATAACCAAACCGTAAATTAGACAAGAAAACTAGTAGTATTCACTTTTCTCGTAAACGGTTATAAATGTCGTTTTAAAAATGATTTAATCCGGTTTCCTAAGCTAGAAAATCTGTTAAAAATGATTTAATTCGGGTTTTAACGTTCGAACACCTGTTAAAAATGTACTTGCAAGCATTTGAATGCGTACACGTAAGTGCCCTAAAACCATCCTCCGGTAGACGAATTCTGCTCGATAAATGTTATCAAATTTAAGTTAATTTTTGTGATCTATGTGTTCTGAAATTTTTTAGTCGATATTTCCGGGCTTCAATACTTCATAAGCGGGTTTGCTCCCTTAGTAAAGAGCAATGAAACACGCCAATAAATAAATTGCCGCCTTTGCAACTTTGATATCCATCCTAATGACCCCTTGATTAGTTACATAACACATAAATGATTAATCAAACGACAACATACACACATAAAATGCACATACAGACTATTTGACCTTCGCCGACACATTCCAGCTTGAAAAATGCCATAAAAAGATGAGAAATGCAACGCCCTCCCAAGTCCAAGGTGAAAGAAGAAACTCATAAACATGTTTATTGGTGGTTGCTAATCCTTCCTTTTAACCAGCATGTTCCCTTTCTCTAAAACCTCATGGCTCCCGTTAGATAGGCTGACATCACTTTTAGTGTTTCGCGCATTTTTTTTTCTCTTTTAATTTTGTTCGTTATATTCAATTTTCATTCATAAAATTATTTTTTTTTTCATGAACATCCACATAAAATAGTTTGATATTTCGTTCATGAAGGCGGATTCATTACCGACGTCATTAAAGTATCTTCCTGTTCATTAGTTCATAGTCTGATTAGTTTTTAATTTCCCCGTCCAACATTGTAAATATTTTATATTTTTTGAAAGCCATCATCATTAATTGCATGAATAATTAAATATTATATGATATTAATTCTTATTTTGTATTTATTTTGCAGGTATTGAGGAGTAATTATTATAAAACGTAGGAGTAAAGAAACTACTGTAAGTAATTCATATTTGTAAATATAATAAGGGATCCATATGTTTTACTGTTATCACATTCAATGAGGACATAGTGTTAGCCGTTTTTACGCTGTGTTTTTGGTGTTTTAATTAATAATGGTTATTTTTTTAAGGGAACAAATGCAGCTGAAAAAGAATTAAATAAAATTTAAATTCGAGGGTTTTACATGCCCAGTAGATCTACCGGTCAGACCCTGAAATTCGGGGGTATCGACTTAACGCGATACACAAAAATCCCCCCGGGTCCAAGGTAAGCCCGAACCTACCCAGAAGGCCTGTTATTAAATCATAAATAGGAAGTTGGGAGATGGTTCAGATAGAAGTGCTTTTCATCGGGGATTGTGTTTAGTCCCTGGACGGCTATCATTTCAGAACCATGCGGCATTATAATTTCGACTTCGGAGATTTCGAGAAAGGGAAACAAAAAAAAAGGGTAGAAAAAAAATAGAGAAAGAGGTTGAAATAAAAGAAAAGAAAAGAGAGGACGTCAAACGGTTGGGTGTGGCGATCGTTTATCATGTATCTTGGGGCTGCCTTATTACACCTTACAACATCCATATTTTACTCATCCTTCGAATCCTATGATCCCGGTAAACATCGGTCTAGGAGGCATTATAACCTATACGGATTATAAGCTTCTTAAAAACTTCCATGAACAATCGTTCAGAATTACTATTTCTTTCTTACAAGACAATAATTGCTCGGATAAAAAAAAAAGGGCGTTCTATGTATCTTCTTTTCCCTTGTACATAATCACAGACAATTAAAAATCCTATCACTAATTGCTAACCATTTTATTTCGGAACTTGCCCACTCAGTAAACACTTAGTGAATATTATTAGTGAATGATCCAGCTATAATACCGCAGTATTACTAGATTCATTCATGTGGATAAGCAATAATTATTAGCATTTTCAGGCACCACACATTACAGATACATTACAATGTTCAGGCTGACTGGCCATGAAGAATCAAAGCAATATGCACTAACAGATGCAATCTGTCCAGTACTATTCACAAGAAGATATTAATGACAAGTGCTAGAAAAACTAAATCAAATAATTACACAACACTGATTTTATATTTTTCTAAAATGTTAGCAAAATTACTTTGAGAAAAACAAAAAAAATCAGCCCCGTAACAGGCCACTAGGGCCCAGAGTATAGACAGGCGATACTGTAGAGGTATCTGATTCTCGACCATACGGCACACTAGGGAGATAGTGTGGTAAGTAGTATGCTCCGGCCGCCTGGTTTTCCCCTTTGCGGGCACCCATTAATTAATTAAATCCAACCCTCGAACGATGACACTAGAAGAAGAGTTCATTATTCGAGTGCTCTACCTCTGAGCTAACCTCGCCCCCATTACTTTGAGATAGGGTTATATTAATTTGGTTGTGAAGGAATCCTTCACATTTCGTATTATCACGTCCTATACTGACTTTTTTTACAATGTAATAACAAATCCGTTTGTGAAGGAATAGTTTTTTTTTTTGTTTTAATCTTTCGTTAAACATGTAAAAAAAAAAATCAGTCCCAGAGGGGAAGATACTGTAGAGGTATCTGATTCTTGACCTTACATCACTCTAGGGAGATAGTGTGGTCAGTCCGGCCTGACTACTTACATTATTTCCCAAACGTTTTAGTGGCGTTAAGAAAAATTCTATAACTGCTGAGGCCTGTTAATAAATGCCTTTCTTTTTCCAAATACTTCCTGCAATCCAAAAACAACAAAAATTTCCCTTTGGAAGAATGTCAAACATTTAGAGAAAGTTTAAATTTTTTTTAAATCCGTCGTTTCGAAGTTTCCGACTAATTTTTTTTTACTTTCGAAAACGGTTACAGTTATAGCCTTAACGGTCGAATTGTTTTATTCGGAACGGAACTCGGGAACGCCGTAGGTATCTCAAGAGAAAGATGTGTTGTAAAAATAAACCAAATCTGTCCATTTTAAATGGTGGTTAAGTGTGCCACAAATTCATTTATTTGCACTGACCGATTGTTACCCATTTATTTTTTTAAAATTTTGAAAAACCTACTGTTGATGTTATATGTAAAAAACACAGGTGCTTATGTTCAACATTTTTGAATCTCTGATGTACATATTTTAGTTACTTTAGTCACCGAAGAAGTAACGAAAAGAAATATTAAATTAACAGAATGAGAAATCGGACCTCAAGTAGAAAGGTGACGATTCAAAATGCTTAAAGATTTTCTACAAAAAAATAATTATATTATTTATTATGAAATAAAGTTGCTCAACATTTCTTTAGCCTTTCAACAAGCAATAAATACATATTTATATTTTAAAAATATCATTACATACAAACACATTTACTAATAGAAGCATAACCTATCAATAAATCATATAGTACGGAACGTTTCCTCGATTTACAATGAATGTGTATAAAATGGTAATTCTGTTCTTATAATGATTGCAATTGTGCAATTAGAGTCATGAAAGGATGATTAATCTCCGACGGTAGCAAGAGTTTTTATATTAGTGTGATATGAAGTAGTTATTTGTAATGGAACAGCTGTAGCTTGGCCTTGTGACTATTTTCAACTTGATTTATGGTTTCCATTGGCTCTAAGCAGTATTTACATCTCCTAGGAGGAAAATTACTTGAATTTTCTTGAGATTTTTTATGTAGGTATGGGTATATATATATATAACTCGTAACTTGACCTCTTCCACATGCATTTTGCATCTTCATTTATAAGGCCTTACAGGTCAAAAAAATGGCTTCAACACTTCTTTTACACTATTTTATTCTTGTCGATTAGTTTCTGGCAACGTAGCCTCTCATCACAGACAAACATTTCTGAAAATATTTTTTTAAAAAACCAAACATTACAATTTTGAAATCTAATCATATTTAATAGTATAATTTATATTTAAAATACCTTATAGAACGTAGTCGTCATTTATAACATCGTCACAAACAAAGAGCCATGGCTGGTGATTGTTAATGTCAGATTTAAAAAAAAAACTTTTAATTCATTTTTTGTTTGTTTTTGACGATGTTATAAATGACAACTACGTTGTATAAGGTATTTTAAATATAAATTATACTATTAAATATGTTTAGATTTCAAATTCCATGTTTGGTTTTTAAAAAAACATTTTCAGAAATTTTTGTCCGTGATGAGAGGCCAAGTTGCCAGAAACTTGTCGACATGAATAAAATAGTGCAAAAGAAGTGTTGGAGCAATGTTTTGACCTATAAGGCCTTATAAAAGAAGAGGAAAAAATGTGGAAGAGGTCAAGTTACGAGAATATATATATAAAAGAATTTCCTCCCTGGGTGTCATTTCTTTGGTTGGTAAAACGGCTTCTTCGTTAGCGCTGCTCCTTTGCTCCGTAGCTCTATATTTCGCCGGATTCCTCTCCGGCTTCTTCAACCTGGCTATTATGCAACCCTCGATTTTGCCAAGAGAAGCCTTCCCTTGCCAAACACCAAGGCAGCCTGAAGAAGCCGATCAGAGAAATCGTTTCACCAACCGAACATTTGATTGTATGAGTAGTGTTTTTATGCATACAAATGTCTCAGGTGGTTGGAAATAAATAACATCGGATTTTAAAGTGGGCTTCATAATTTTTAGCGCTAGATATCAGGGATGAAATAATACGACCATCTTATTATAATACAATTTATTAAAATAACAAAATTAATCGAAAAAAATAGTTACAACACCTAAATTAAATTGTGAATTTCGGAATTATTAGAAACTACGAATGTTCAATAGCGACACAAAATCACTAAGACTCTCGGGTTGCTCGCGCACTTGATTCCGCAAGAGCAAGCGACAAACCCCATCTCACTCATCTTTCCCATTTGGTGTAAGTGTGAGTAATTACAGTATTTTTTTTTTTCTTAGTTGGGTATTTCAAAATGTCTCACGGGCCGGATCAAATCTTACTGAGCGCCGGATCCGGCCCGTCTGCCGGTTGCTGGCCATATATGGACTAAAGAGAATGTAATTTATTGAATTAACGTGTCAGTATAGCCTTCTATTTTTTTTTTTTTTTATTTTTTTTTGTGTGTGTGAATATTTATTATGTGCATGAGTCTACTCAAAATGTGCATCTGTTTATATGTCAAATCTTTGTGTTTATACTCATTTTAAATAGTTGATCCATTATAAATTAAAAAAAGATACACCCATTTTTTTTTCTCCAAATATAATACATAAAGTAGTATAGGATATCTTAGGAAAAAAGGATTAATGAAAAAAAAAACGTAACTAAATAATGTTGATAATGATCTCAAAAGTCGATGCACCTTAAAAAATTAATTATAATAATAATGCGAGGGGATGATTTTCAAAAATTACCAATAAAAAAATGAGGATGGACGGAGTTAGTTTTATTACTAATAAAATGGGTTTAAGAAGATTTATTAACGAAAGTTACGTAAAATCAAGATCTATATAAATCCATTAAATACCAATTAATTCCTGTATATGCTTTTAAAATTATAAACACCCAAGGATGACTATTTGATAACCTTCCGAAATCCGTTAGCTTTCGTGTAACCCGTAGACGTTTTAAGTACACAATATTAATGGATTTATAATTGACCTAAATTCTTTCTTCGCCCCCTTTTCGTTGTCCTTCTTCCGCAGAGCTTAATATCGAGTAGACAAATAAAACGGGATTCGTCAAATGGAGGTAGGAACCCAATTAGGTAGCGTGTTTTCCGTCGACTTCCCTATAACCTGATGAAGAATTTTTGGAAGCCGAAAGAAATTATAGATTCCAGTAAACCGACAAAACGGAGTAAATGTGTATTTTTATCCCCGGAGGTTTTTAGCAGCACCGTTCGAATCACGAGCGGTCAGACTCCTCAATCATCGGACCATTCCAGTTTCCGTAAAAATTAACAGGAATTCATCATCTTTTCGGAAATATCAATTTTTACCGTCTGATATATCCGCTCAAATTTTAAATTCACTGTTATATTTTTAGATGCCAATTAGACCAAATATATATATATATATATATATATATATATATATATATATATATATATATATATAAAAAAAATCTGGGGGTAGATTTCTACTAGTCTATTCAAATCTTATGCATTTAGATCCCCTAGTAAAATAATTTTTACTTCATTTCAAAATTAAAAATTCTGTCGTACGCCAGGGGATTTACTAACGCTTTTAGGGCCAATACCTAAGTATAAACAGTATTTCACATCTCTAAGATTAAGATTTATTCACTTATTGCTCGACCGCAACAGAGGCGATTAGTAAAATATTTCATGCGCGAAATTTGAAGGGAAATATTACCAACGATTTCACTAGTTGGATACTCCCATTTCAAGGAACAACACGATAGATCTGATTTTTTTTTTTCTTAAGGCGTACCAACCTTTTAGGATATTAACGCCACAGATGTTCAATAAAGTTTGGAATTTTATTTTATAAATTTATGGTTGTAACAGCTGTTATTAAGCCTTTATGTGATTAAATTATTGTCTTCAAAATGATATACGTATTATCGAATATTAGAATTTTTAAACTTATGTTACTTAATTTAAATATTTGTTGATAGTTAATTTAAGTACCTTGAGCAATCATTTCTGTTTGGTGCCGGGGTTTCGGTTTACTTCAACCCCGGGCCATGTGCCACAACAATCATAGTTTATTTAGAAGTTGTGTGTATTCTAAAAAATTAAATAACTTTTTGATCTTAGTCGGGCTATCACCCATATCTTCACTCAAATTACCCGAGAGCTCAAATAGAGACCTTTCATTCTCGTAGGCACGGCATTCAGTGAAGATATGTTTGATGGAAATTAAGACACCACAAGCTGGGCACTCTGGTGCTTCATTCCTCGGCATTAAATAAGAATGCGTCAATCGTGTGTGACCTATCCTGAGCCGAGCAAGGACTACTTCTGCTCTCCTATTTTCCACTATAGACGAAGTCCTCCAGGGCACAGGGTAAGCCTTTATTTCCCTTAATTTACGAAAGGCTTTGAGGAAATAGTTCTAATATTTATCAATACTTATCCAAAGCTAAGACTAAAAACGTTTTAAACGTCCCAGTGATAAGTTTATAACAGAGAGGATTTTTAACCCCAATTTATTGCACGCGGAATTTAGGCCACGCCCTTTTCCCTTCAACTAAACTATCTATTTGAACAGGCTACATCTTAAATTGTTTTTAGCCTTAGCTTTGGCTAAGTATTGATAATAAACACTATCACCCTTGCCTTCCAATCTATTCCCTGGTCCTAAACAAGACATAGTCAGTTTTATTGAGTTTAAAGAAGCGTGTTGTTCATTGTAATGGAAATGAATATATTAGAACCTTCGGGAATATTTCCCTCAGAATTTCGCGCATGCGGGATTAGAACTATTCCATCTAACTGAACGGGCTATGGTCTATATGGAAACAGCAGCTTTGAACAAAATGGTAATATTGAAAATAAATAATCATGACATAAAGAAAATAAATATAATTTGGGGAATGTAGAAAATGAATCGAAATAACAAAAATATAAATTTTTAAAAAATAATATAAATGAAAACAAATGAAAGAGTAAACATTTTCATGATTTTGTTACATTTTGTGATAACTACCTGACTCAAGTAATGGCTACTATAGGTCAAAGGTACTGTAAGATCAGTGAATATGTGTAATTGTTCTCTTTTTCAACTGTCTGTAAACATTTGTCTTATGCTTAGTAATTAGTTACATTGTCTACATATTGGCGCGTCTTCTTTAGTCATTATGTGTCCTTGAGTAAATAGAGATTGGCCAATACGGGTCGAGTTAACACTACCTCTTCTCTTCGGTTCCCTCTTCTGCTGGATGGGGCATTCTACCACTGTTCCTCTTCCTCTTTCTTTCATCACCAAAGTACTTTGTTCATAGGGTGGTCCACAACCCCCCCCCCTCACCAACTCCTTCCCCCTAAGTTTTCCTGTATCAAGTCAGAAGTGGTCCCACATCTGTGAGATATAGTTCTCAACCTTCCCATCGGTAAGCCCATATTGTTGTATTCTTATATCTATTTAATTTCTATAGCACATTGTTGTTCTAGCTGCACATTACGTTTATATGTTGTTTTTTCCCCCATATATGTATGTATATATATATATGTGTATGTATGTGCGCACATATATGTACATATGTGTCCGTGTATATGTGTATGTGTATATGCATATATATATATATATATATATATATATATATATGTGTGTGTATATATATATATATATATATATATATATGTTAGGTATATTTAGATAGATATGTGTATATATTAGTGTTAAATATGTCCTACTTTTTTTTATAGCCCTGATGAAGGCTTGAAGTTCAAGCCGAAACGTCGGCACAATAAAACCTTTTTTACGATAAAATGTAGTTTTATTAAGTAGCAGTGACCGAACCCCGACAATCCCTACCTTGCATCATCAACGGTCAACGATCTCCTCTCAATGAATTCTACCACTGTCCGTTTAATTTGTCGTAGTTTATTGTCGTTAGCGGTGTACCATGCTGTCTGACGCTGCATTGGTATTTGGTTAGTACAATATGTTGTAAGTTTGGCTTTTATGTCAACGTCTGTGCATTGTGTAACTTTCATACCAGGGTTACTTGGTATGGCTACGATGTAACACTGGTCTTAAGATTTTTAGTCGAAATGAGTAAAAAGTTAAACATCATTGGGTGTTGTACTCGTCAATTTATTGATTACCCATCAAGATAATAAAAACTAACATAAAGTTCTTTTCATACGCTAGAGCATTTACTGACCCTTTCTCGACCAAGAAAAATATAGCATACAAACAGTCTTTCACATCCATAACATTAAGATTTTTAAAGTCAGTGCAAAGTTAAATAACATTGGGAGTAGCGCTGGCCTTGAAGAACACCTCGCTGATTAAGTGTTCAATGTACTAATTAACTAATCCTAAAATTCCTCTTAATGCTAGACGATATCAGACGATTTAATAACCCTTTTTTAGCCAATACCAACATACAAACAGTATTTCTCCTCCGTAGGATTAAGATCTTCGATTGAAATCAGAACAAAGCTAAATAGCATTGGGGATAGTGTTAGCCTTGAGGAACACCTTAGAAGATTAAATCCTCAATATAACGATAAACAAAATCCAAATATTCTTGTCATACGGCAGAGGATTTCTTGCCGGCCGTTATCTAGAATTCCTGAGTATAAATGTCCGACAACCTTGAGAGCCTAGGCGCGGAGGAGGCAGCTAAGGAGGGGGAGAGCGAGGGTCAGGTGGAGTGGTTATGGCCCATAACCCATTATCCCATAAATATCCAGTGGCACTTTGAAGTGGGCCCCACTTACTTCACCTAACCCATCTACTTCCATTCGCCGTTCGGCCTTTACTTACTCTCCCAATACCCAACTTTACTTAACTTTATATACTTATGATATTACTTCCAATAATTGTGATATTAATTATCCCCATCAAAAGTTTCCTATATATAATTATTAAACGCATGAAATATTCCCCACTTGGTCTGGTTGTACTCTAGAGAGTAAGTGAACAATATGCTTACTTGCGATTACCAATACAGTTCATGATGATGATAAACGCAAAGATAAAGAAGGATAACGGTTAAGCAATAAGGTAAGGAAGGCCATAATCCCTGACTCCGGCAGCAAATAAGTGCAGATGGTTAAGTCCCAGTGAAGAGTAACTGTGCAAAATCAAAACGTGAGAAGGAGCCGAGTGACCAAGACTTCTGGCATAACGTACGGTAATCTGGAATCTGCACGCACTTGAAAAAGTAGTCTGACATTGGCCTGGATGGCGGCAAGTCTGTCAAGTTCACCAGAAAGGCGTTTGGCCACTTATGGCCCTTGAGAATCCTTAAGAAGATGCACTTTAATATATGGTAAATACCATAACACCTTCTTCCTGACGAAGGGGGTGGGAAAATAGTGTCTTGCTGGTAGGCTACAAACCAAGAGAAATTTAACTAACAGTCTGTGAGCATAAGGCAGAATTGAAGAGAATAAGTTTTCATACGTTGCTTGAGAGTAGGCCATACACTTAAGGTGGCCATGCACGTTCAGTACAAATATCAAGGCACAGACAGCGCTGTTTGCCCTCAAGGTTTGGACTGTACGGGTCAGCACAAACATGATAAGTTAATAAACTTCAAGGCAGCGACTGCACAGTCCAGTTATAGTAGACCCACTGAATGTGAAGCAAATATCATCTTGCCCATACACAGCAGGCCTGGCCTGAACAGTCCCGGCCTCATTGGTCTGTTCAGTGAATATATGTCCCATACAAGATGAGGAATATCACAAGATTTGGACTGCGCAGTCCAATTCCCCACCGTGTATGGGTGCCCTTACATATGGTGGCACAGGACAAATAGGCAAGTTAATTATGTAACACTACCTGGCATTGTGACAAGTAACAAGTAATCATTCATGAGTTTGTGTACAAGTAGCGTTCAGGTAGGTCCGTCCGGTAACTAACTTGTCATAAATACTTTTTGGGCTGTTTACAACAGATGACTAAGGACAACTGCGTCCCTGGATTAGATTGTGGTGAGGGAGCTTTCAAGCCGCCCAGTAAATAGAAGCCATTCCTATACACTTGCCGCGTTTACTAGTTAGTACTTATGACTTTTCACTAAAACATGATGATGTCAGTAGATTTCTGTGAATACACCTTTGTCTGAAGCGTAGTATTGTACAGACAGTGCAGTATGGTTTGGGGTATATTTTCGCCATATTTGTAGCTTAACTGAACCATTAAAATACACTGCGCATCATAGTAACAGAAGTACTTTCAGCTCAAGTTTTACGAGCAATTCGTCCTAAACGTGCTCGTATTTAACAGATTCTATGGTTTTAGAATCCTTGTTATTAGAAAGCGGTTTGTTATATCGTCTATGGTTTTAACGGGTTCCTAACACTTAGTCCCTTAAAACAGTTCATGATTCATTATGCCATAAATAACCGGTAGCTCAGCCAAGTATTTATGAGGTATTTCAAGTTTTAATGGGGTATTTCTGAGCTATTATTCCGCTATAGGCTCATTAAAGAAATACAATATCACGTACTGCAGAAAATTTACTTCAATGAGACTTAAACTACCTTTCGGCAATGACGATAGTTTATTGGGTACACATGTTCGTTTCTTAAATAGTGTACCTGAATGAGAGGAGATCGTTGACAGTTGAGTGGTGTTTTTTTTTTGCAAGGAAAAGTGTTTTATTTTTGCCGTCTTTTCTACTTAAAATTCCAATCTTCATCAGGGCGGTGAGAAGAAAGAGTTCTATGCCTGACGGTTCTGCAGTCGTTTCTCAATATAGCTCCTTCAAGTTCGTTTAACTCAATTTTATTTTTTTGGTATGTTGAATCCAAAAATTACCGCCATCTGTACATCGCGTGCAAAATAAGGGAGGCGGACACATAAAAAACACAAAAATGTAGAAAGACTCCCTCATTTGTTTTTTTTTTTTTTTGTTTTTTTCAAAATGCTTAGTAATCATTTACATCTTGTTATAACATGATTTTGGGCATCCTTACACCTCTTTTTCGTTAATCCTATTCCACCCTATTTCTCCTCTACTAGCCTCTCGTTCATTTTGTATCATTCCTAGGAAAGATACGACTAAATAAGAATTTGTATGAATCTATGAAATACAAATAAGGTTGACTGACAACTTGACAGCAACTATCGAAAGAAGCTGAATAAAGACAAAAGCGATAGGTATTTAATTAATAAACCAGTTTTTCTAAAAGAAACTAGACGATATGGGATTTTTTGAGTATTTCTTTCGTATTCAGCTTGCAAAACGTGATAGGAAATTCTAAATAAAACTCATACACGTTTTTTGTCACATACTTGTTTAAGCACGGATTCTTATAGCACAAAATATTATTAATAATTTTTGCGGAAAAGCTTCGGATGAACAGAAACAATTGTTATGTGTTAATCGAAAATGTCCCCGAATATTTTTTTTAATGGGAAATAAATCGAAAAAAAACATTGTCTTTGGGAATTATTTCTCCCATAACTCCGAAAGCGTACTTGTCAGTGATCTTAAAGCGTCAAAATATTTGTAAAAGAATTTTAGAAATGTTAAAATGTATTCCCGGCTAAGCAAAAAAAGTATGAAAGAAGTGCTAATATGTGAAGAAATGGTAATTTCTGATCTTATTTTTTTCTGAGACTTAAAATGCGTTTAGTAAACTTTGTACTCTAGGAAGAAACTGTTTATTTTATAATAAAAAAGTCAACCGAATTTCGTTCTTATCTGTTCGATAGTTTTTGATTAATAATTTCGAAATTAAGGTTTTACTGAAAAAAATAACATTTTTCGGATCCAAACGAAATATTTTACATATTTAAAAAAAACAAAAAAAAAACTAAGGAATTTAAGCTTTCAAAAACATTAAACAGATTGAAAATCGGTCACTTTGAAAGGCTTCAGGAATTCAAACGAAATCACTTGACACTAAAGCTGCTGCAGCAGTAATTTCGTGATTTAATTTAATTGTAGTATCTTAAAGATATTTAAGATACTACAACAAGAAACTAAGGTGTTAATCTAGAATGTTTTAGCACAAAGTTCTCGAACTAATGCCAGTGACGACGGCCTCATCCACAAGGTATGAGTATATTTACTGGCAGAATTACCACTTAGGATTATTTACCGAAATTACATTATTATCAAAACTTGTTTTCACGATTCTCGTAAAACTCAGAGCCACAACCTTTCGGCCGGACTCAATTAACTTTTCCATGCTTTTCTCCTCTAACTTTCAGATTTTCTCCGCGTATTTAAATTTATAACCACATCTGCATAATACAGTCGCGGCAAAGTGACTGCCGACTACGAGATAACTGGTAGTTTTCTTCGTTATTAACTTTACGTTAATTCATGCGCTCCGTACATATAAGCAATTCTCTCAATACTATAATCCTGAAAAATATTGTGTTCAGTAAACGTTTTAAAATATATCGAACGCCAGTTTTAAGCGAATTTCTCCCTAGGTTTTCAAATTGGACGAACTACACGGTTGGAACAGATTCTAGGGTTTTACAATCTTAGTTATTAGGAAGTTCATGCCGGCGACTGCTGTAACGAGTTCCTGACTCAATCCTAGTTAGTTCGTACAAGCACGGTTCAAAACTCATTTTACTGTAAATAACTGGAGGTACATCACGGCAGCTTAATGTTCTGTTTGAGTTTATAAGTAATAGGTAAAACTGATAAAAATAAGGCTTTCTAAAAATCGGTCAGTTTTCTGAAGCCAAACCCCGACTATTCCTTGATTTCTTATTTCCACGCATGGGCGTATATAGGAAATAATTTCGGGAGGGGCTGGGAAAATTTCGGGGGGCTGGGACCATTTCCGGGGTATGGAATACGAAAAAATTAGAACTTTGAATAGTTTTAGGAATCTAAAACGCTATTACGCCTAAAATAAACTATTTTTTATTAGCTAAGTCATCTTATTTAATTTATTTTTAAGGTTTTTATGACACATTTTTACCAGCAAATGAAAATTCGGGGGGGGGGGGCTGCAGCCCCCCACCCTTATATACGCCCATGTTGCCACGACGGCTAATTATTTGCATCTCATTATAAGGTCCATTCTGTAAGGCAATGTTTATGTGTTTTGTCCAATTTCCAACGCTGTAGTCGTCATACAGTTCTTCAGTTATAATGTTGCGAATTTTTTACTTCTGTTGCTTTGTTACTCATTTATTGGCCAGGTGGGACTACGTTATTAAACGCTATTTTCACAAGTTTGATTGCCTTTGCATCAGGTCTTGTTTCATTCTTTCTGAATAAGCTGTTTTTCTGCCATCAGACCAAGCATCCACACTCGTTTAATCTCCCTCTGACAGACTTTCCAATCTAGAATTTTTTTTGTGAATGTGTCTCTATATGAAATATTGGTTATACTTAGTGCTTTTAAATCTTCTCCCTTAGATTGATTCTCATAAAATTCAACAATTTTCTGATAGTCTCAAAGGATCTTTTTTTTTGATGTATCCGTAGAAATTAGATCTTCATTTTTCTTTAAGCCTGAGTGTATTCTTCTATTTCAATGGTACTTCGATATGGAGTTTATTTTTAGTATTAATTGGTCCTAATATTTTTCTAACAATTGTGCTTTCTCTTTTTTTAATTTAATCAAAAATCTCTTTTACAATTGCATAGTTCTTCTGTCTGTTAATTTGTAAATTTAACATTTTGTGGAACCATGTTGAGATATGAACTGTATTAGACTAAAATTTTTGTCTTTTAATCATAGTGAGTATGTCTACAGGTTTATTAAATAAATTCATAATTATTTCTTCTATTGCATTTGCATGTCACACTACGGGAATAGTTGGTAGTAGAAGTGATTTAAAAAAAAAAAAAAAAAAACTTTTTAATTTTGCTAATATTTACTTGACCGAAGCACTTAAACCCTCGAGCGGAGCTATTGCAAATACTGTTTTGCATGTCTTTAGGAGGTGAAGCACCTGGCTCTGTGGCATTCATTAAAAAGTGAATTGCTCAAGTTGCCATTAATTTGTTTTAATCAGAATTAAATTTGTGTCCTCGCTTATGTTTCCTTTTTTTTTTTTCTTCTTAATACTTTATTATTAAGGCACACACAGCGTGCCCCAATCATAAGATAATTTTGGAAATAACTCGAGAGCGAACGTTTTGCCTGCCGTGTCTAAATTACTGAAGATGTTCTGTTTTCTACAAAAGTGCTCTGTACCAAGAGAAATTTTTTATGGAAAAAACACCATTACACCTTACCGTAACTCCCACCACTTCCCTCCCCCCAAAATTTAAACATTTAATAGAAAAAAAAAAACACTGTTGCTCTGTGTTGATTCATGCGTCTCCTATATAGTGCTGCTTTCTACTGGGCAGCTGCTTAAGAATGTTTTAGTGTTCGGTTTGTGAAGGAGGTAAGGCGTTGAAGTCACCGAAGGTCAAATGGCTGGTTTGTCAAGACAGTTGTCAAGTTTGGATTGTGAAAGAAGGTAATTCCTTTTGATTGTAAGAGAAGTTTTTTTTTTTTTTTGTTTTTTTTTTTTTTTCCCACATCACAATAATCCTGTAATGTGGGACTTCATTTTATTTTTGTTTCGTTCTAAATAATACATTTTTGTTTTAAATGAAAATAATAAGTAGAATAGGGGTCTCCCGTGGTCTAATGGTTAGCGCCTTGGATTCATAAGCGGGAGATGGTGGGTTCGATTCCCACCTCCGGTAGGAATTTTCTCATCTCACGGCTCGTTGGGAAAATTCCTCGTTGCACCCTGGACTTCGGCGCTAATGACATACACGTAGATGCGCCGTAAAAAAAAATAAAAAAAAAAAAAAAAAAATAAGTAGAATATTTACAATATGTTGTAAGTTAATGATGACACAAAATAAATTTGATATTAATATTACAATAATATATCGCAACTTTTACTTATTATGTTTTTAACTGATAGTTAATAAAAGATAAAATTTAAAAAAAACTAATTATTTTAATTAATGGAAATAAAAATTTTGAAAAAATGAATAAAAGAATAATCTAGGTGATAAAAATATAATATCCCAACAAAATTTGAAGCTAATAACAAAAAGGGGGATATCTCCGT
The DNA here is from genome assembly GCA_946811695.1 of Gonocerus acuteangulatus. Taxonomy (NCBI): domain Eukaryota; kingdom Metazoa; phylum Arthropoda; class Insecta; order Hemiptera; family Coreidae; genus Gonocerus; species Gonocerus acuteangulatus. The sequence continues at coordinate 20,956,756 of OX328129.1, read as the reverse complement.
GGTCTAGGGGCTAGGGCGCTGGATTCTCATGCGGGAGATGTGGGTTCGAGTCCCGTCTGTAGGGGGTTGACTTTTTTCAGGAATAGGGCTAGCTAAAATAATTCCCCACTTCTATACCATGTATGGTTATAAATACTGCCAATCAGCTAGTACACCTGCTCTAATGGTCTGGATTCAGTTGCGCCATAAAAAATAAATAAATAACAGAACTAATAAAAGCAATTAGAAGGTAGTAGCTTATAAATCATCGTCTATCGTGTCAAAAAATGTATCAAATTCGTGTTTTGATACGAATTCCTTCGCGTAGAAACCGGCCTGTTTCTTCATTTTAATATAATAGACAGCGTGTATTGAGTCTTTCCTTGTCAAATAGTTTAGACATAAATATAAGATGGTCATAAGTCTGATTGGGAAAAGAGTCATATAATTTATTCAATAATATTAAATCTCTATCTTTTAGCGCGGTTCCTCCCTCCCCCATAGGGAGGAACCCCGCTTATAAGGTTCATACAATGAAACAATCCGGAAGAGCCGACTAGAAAATTTCGCGTTTCAGAACCCCTAGAGACCGAAAATAACGGTGGTTCAAATTTGTATATATATATATATATATATATATATATATATATATATATATATATATATAAATGTATATATATATATATATATATATTTATTTATATTTGTCTGTTCGCTCTGTAGCTCCCAGACGAATGGTCCGATTTTGATGAAATTTGGTACAAAAATCTTTCGTCTAATTTGAAAGGTCAAGTTCGTTAACCAGCAAAATCCGCATACTGGAAGATGGCGTTTGGGGCGAAATTCGCGCAAAAAAATCGTAACGCTTACGTTTTTGAGTTCATAAGCTTGTAAGTACTCGTTTTATATGCTTCCTGGGCTAGGAAAACGAATGAAACCATTTCCAAGGCGATAGCTTTAACCGTTTTCGAGAAAATTGGAAAAATAGATTTTGAATACCGTTTTTGGTCTGGGTACTTGGAATCATGGGATTCAGTTGAAACATTTTCTGCATGTTCTACTATCATCAAAACTAATATGTTGAAATTTTGGTTACGTTTGGAGTTAAGGAAGGGTTAGAATAAAATATTTTATTAACAGACATAAAAAGTTTTAGTAACTTTGTTTACTTTCTTTAAGATCTCGAAAAAGGTTGAGAATCTTGGTAAACGGAAGAATAGCATTAGAAAGCTTATTAAATGCTCTAAAAAAAAGGTTCTAATGAAAGTTTTGATTAGGCGATGCCAATCGGAGAAATAGGAGCTTAAAACTTTAAAGTAATTGATTTCGCTCATTCGAACTGTTCTTTTTGTCTGTTTTTTATTCCTTGTTATTTTTTAATTGCTTATCGTTGGTTAATGTATTTGACAATAAAACTGGTCAAGTAAAATAACAAAAAATATTTATTGTTAGGAATATAGATTTCCAGGATTCCAAGACCTTGTCACTAGCGGGTCCGTTTCTAGTTTTAGCCGACCCTTCCAGGTAAGATTGTAAATCATGAACTTTCAAGACTTTACTACACACAGGAATGGCGTTAGTGACCTTAAGGGTTGACACGCCATTATAATAATTAATTAAAAAAAAAAAAAAGACTGGTGGAACCAAAATATTAACTGCTTCTATTTTAATCTTTCCAAATTAGACTAGGGATATGAACGGAACCGCGCTAAAATGATGCAGTTCCTGCGAGACGGACTTTTTAAGAGTGAAATCAATCACTCTGGGTAATGGTTACCCAGAAAAAATATTTTCAAATGATAAGAGCAGTATTGAAGAATTGTAGGAATCATATAAGGGATACAATTTTTAATGGGGTAGAAAATGCTGAATTTTTCTCTCATCATTTATGTATTAAATTTTACTTTTGAACTAGTTTGTGACGACTATAGCCAGTTTAGATTAAACTGGAAAAGTTATGTTGCCTATGCACTAACTTCTGAGAAACATTTTCCTTGTTGTTCAGCTATTTTCCTTGTTGTTCAGCTATTTTCAAAGCCGAATGAACTGTAAACAGTACTCTAAGTACCTCATATATATTTACATTTAACTTGACAATTCGCCGTATTTAAAAATCATAATAAAATATAAATGAGCCCTTGTTTTAAAAATAATGAAAAATAACTTTATATTGTAGTAAAAAAGCTAGTGGATTTCTTCCAGTGATAAAGTTATAACAGAGGGCTTTTTCCGCGAACATAGACAATGCCCTTTTCCCTCCAACAACTACGGGCCCATCTATTTGAACGGGCTACAGTTTAAATTGATTTCAGCCACAGCTTTGGCTTAGTATTGGCGACGCTTGACTGGTCCTAAACGAGACATAATCAGTGTTTTTTTAGTGTTCCCCGTAAAGTTCGGTACGTTTAACGGCTTTGCAAGTGTCCGAAAAGAAGAGAACATTTCCATCCCTCAAGTTCACGCATGCGTAATTGAAATTTCGGTCTTCTTGAATGGGCTATAAATGTGCCGCAGGTACACGACGCCCCCCCCCCCACGTTGATAAAGCTTGTATTGTGCAGATAGTTTTTAAAGAGAGACGATTTTGGGTTGCGGAAGGAGGTTAAATAACCTTTCCCTGAAAGGTTTTCCTATTCTGGGGTAAGTTGAAATGTCGATTGGTTGAAGTTGAAGTTCATACTCAGCAAACCCTAATCCGACATTTACAACATCCTGCATCCTAAATATTTGCTTCTAATAATCCACAAAGAAGCCTTCCGAATTCCTCCAAAGGAGATAATCCGCCACCTTTATTGGATATTTTAATACCGGGATTAAGTAAAACGGCCCGAAGAGCTGCCGGTAGTATAAGGCGCCCGTTATAGCGAAGAGACCCGAAGCTGCGGGGTGCTTGTTAAGGTGGATTTCAGCAGCATTTCTTCTAGGCAGAATTAATTATAATATATATTAAAATTTGCCCGGAGGGGGGCGCTCTGAGTGACAAGCCATTACATTCGAGTCACTCACAGATCACTAACATATATTCCTTGAGGCTCAATCAACGGCTTCCCAAGTAATTCTTACCTAGAGTGACAATGGGTCTAAAGCTATTCCCGTTGGAAGGCAATGAAAGAAGAGAGGTAAGGTTATTTGCATTAGGTGGAACTGTAAGGGTATAAGCCGACAGTTTATTATTTCTAAATAGTTGGTTTGTAACAACACTGATGGGCGCATTAGGACACACCATTTTAAAAAAAATTCTATAAATAAAAATATCTAAGAATTAAATTTTCTATGAAAATCAGTCATAAACAAGGTCTATTTTCGTTTGAAATTTTAGAGTACCACTGGAATGAGCTGGAAAACCTGCACTGAGTTTCGTTTTGAACTTTTCAAAACTATGAAAAAAGGGGTGCGTACAGAAAGTTTAAAACGTTCAAAAGTTGAAAAAAATAAAAATACTGTATTTCAAACAAATAAAGTGATAGAATCTTTAACATAGAAAAACAGAAGAAAGAAATTCTTATCTATTTGACATCTGACTATTTGAGCTGAGACATACAAAATGAAACCAGCTTGACATAAGAATACTTTAACTGTAAATAATATAATATATAATAACTCTACTAGACGTATTACCACAAATATACATATTTTTCATTGATCTCTACATGTTTTATCGCATATATTAAAAAATAAATAAAAATTAATTTTTACGAAATAATTTGAGAGCTCACTGCAAATTGTTAGGCGAAAACTTGGCATGAATTGTTAAGGCATTAAATCAATTAATAATAGTTATTTATTTTGTATTTATTTACTTTATTTTAAGAACTTAAGTGCTCCATAAAAATAAATAATTATAATTAAGTATTAATGTAGATGGAGATAGTTAGCCGCTGTAGAGATACGAAGACAGGTATAGTTGGGATTCGACTAGGAGAAAAACGTCAGACTTTCAAAAAGAAATCTGTATTTTGGACGTTTCGACTGCAACAATGGCAGCCTTCTTCAGCACTAGAGAATGCCTAGGGGGGGGGGAGGGAGGAAGACCTCGAGGACAACTTAGGTAACCATGGTATAAAGTATAAACGTCCAAAATACAGATTTCTTTTTGAAAGTCTGACGTTTTTCTCCTAGCCGAATCCCAACTATACCTGTCTTCGTATTAAGTATTAATGTTCTAAAAAGGAACCAAGGGATGAAATAAAATGCTAGGAAGCAATTTCATAATGTCATATTGTGCATTTTAAGTAACAAAGCAATTTTGAGCAAATAAACAGTAGTTATATAAAGAACTTAAGAAGAAACTCAAAACTATTAAAAGAGTAAAATAAAATTATTGGAGCCCTCTGTTTTAACCTTAACTATGTCCTGTAAAAAAATTATCGTTTATTTACTCAAAAACTTTTTGATACTTAATATAAATATAATATAATATTTTATAACCTATTTCCATAATCTTATACTTTATTAGTTGTTTATTGGTTCTCTTCGTTAATTTTGTATATTTATCTTTTAGCTGAAGAAGGCTGCCTAAGAGCATGCCCAAACTTCAGATTTTTATGAAAATCTACCTGTATTTCTTGGCCAAAACCGAACTATTCTCTGGCTTCTTATCACCTCGAAGCCAAAGGATTTGTGACAAAAAAAAATCATAATTGTAACTAAGGTTTTTTTTATATAATATTGGAAGCCAAGAAATGGAATAATTTTATTAGAAAGCGTCACCAAGAATCAGCAGTGCAGGTTTGTGAATTTTAATCCCCGAAGCGAAAAGCTTCGCCGGTAATAAAGGCCGTAAGAAAACACTCGGACGGAAGAGTGGTTCTGCTCTAAGGAATTCCAAACTAACTTCCATATAGGCTGTCGGGTTTGTGCTTTTTGTCGTAGATTGCTTTTCCAGATAGCAATGTCCTCCCAAGGTGGGCGGGATTCGTCGCTTTGAACTATCCTATAGCCGCGGAGGGACTTGCGGTCGCTTTTACATCCTGGCCCAGTCATCCGGCCTTTTTAGCGAGAATCTATTATAGTACTGCTTATAAAGGCTTTTTGTCAACTGTATAACTTGGTGCTTTTAAATTAAGTATGATTTGTGTTCAGATAAAATCTGATGTCTCCAAGATCTAACGAAAATAACTGTCTGGCTTCAAAGAGATTAGCCTTGAATATATTTTGTAAATTGTTTAAATTATAATAAATAATAAAACGTACAATTTAATTTAATTTGATTAATTAACTGTAGCTGAAATTTATTAAAAGAAATTCTTTATTCTCTGCTGTAGATGTTTCATGGAGCCTCTTCAGAAGCATATAACTAAAAATATACCAACTCTGGCTGAGTAAATACTAAAAGATTCAATATGGCGACAGGAACACCAGCTGATAATATATCGTATTTTAAATACGATGATTTAATTTCCTAAAGAAGTATAGTCGCAAACTATAATAACGATTAATGCCATAACTTTGTGATTTTTATATTATTTTAATTTTTGAAGCCACATGGGCTGTTATAATTTTGTACTGATCTTACCAGATGTATTTTATTATAAGCTCTTAAATAGGCGCCATAACAAAGTGAAACATGTAGAGCGGAGAATAAAAGATTTGGAGTAGAAATAACCGTGTGTTTTTTATGGATCCTCCTTGAGTCGCAGGCTATGGTTGGATGGCGTAAGGTAACTCCAGGTCATCCTAGAATCCTTCCTAACAAGGAAGGCATTCGGTTGACAACTGGAGACACCTGAGGCGTGAGCAAGTAACATGTATCAAATTACATAATACAATTGAATTGTAGATTGTGATATTCTAAAATAAAATAAATTAATTAATTAATTTTTTTATGGGTGTATCTACCTCGTAGGTCATATGCTCCCATTATATATATATATATATATATATATATATATATATATATATATATATATATATTATTGGCCTTTATTTATTTGACTCTAGAGTAGCAAAACTGAGATGATTAAGCATTAAAAATTACAAAACTCTTCGCCATGATGAATGATCCAAAATATAGATTTTGTTTGTTTAAAAAAATCTATATTTTGGACGTTTCGGCTACTCATTGGTAGCCTTCGTCAGCTATGGAAATGCCTGGAGGCAGATTGGCCTTGGGATAATTGGTCTTCCTCTGCCTCCAGGCATTTCCATAGCTGACGAAGGCTACCAATGAGTGGCCGAAACGTCCTAAATATAGTTTTTTTTTTTTAAACAAAAATCATATTGAGGTTTCTTTAGCCGAATCCCAACCATTCCATCTTTACTTAAAACTCATCACATAATTATAAGTTAAAAAACATGCATTTATATATGACAGTGTAAACAGGAAATGTGCTTAAAAATTTACTCTTTCGTAAATTTCACATTTAAAAAAAATTGAATTCATTAAACGTTTTAATGATGAAAGATTATACAAATTAAATTAAATTTATCATTTTATATCAGAAATAATTTCAGGCTCTAAATTTAAATTTTATTGCATAACTGTAAATATTTATTGAAAAAAAGTTTCCATTTAATCGAAACTGCTAATAAATAATTATTGAAAAACTACTAGTTTCTCTGGCCAAATGTATAATGACAATCCTCTTGCGTTAGGATTTGATTGACAGAGGTTGCGAAACTGCTAATAAATAATTATTCAAAAACTACTAGTTTCTCTGGCCAAATGTATAATGACAATCCTCTTGCGTTAGGATTTGATTGACAGAGGTTGCGAAACTGCTAATAAATAATTATTGAAAAACTACTAGTTTCTCTGGCCAAATGTATAATGACAATCCTCTTGCGTTAGGATTTGATTGACAGAGGTTGCGAAACTGCTAATAAATAATTATTCAAAAACTACTAGTTTCTCTGGCCAAATGTATAATGACAATCCTCTTGCGTTAGGATTTGATTGACAGAGGTTGCGAAACTGCTAATAAATAATTATTGAAAAACTACTAGTTTCTCTGGCCAAATGTATAATGACAATCCTCTTGCGTTAGGATTTGATTGACAGAGGTTGCGAAACTGCTAATAAATAATTATTCAAAAACTACTAGTTTCTCTGGCCAAATGTATAATGACAATCCTCTTGCGTTAGGATTTGATTGACAGAGGTTGCGAAACTGCTAATAAATAATTATTGAAAAACTACTAGTTTCTCTGGCCAAATGTATAATGACAATCCTCTTGCGTTAGGATTTGATTGACAGAGGTTGCGAAACTGCTAATAAATAATTATTGAAAAACTACTAGTTTCTCTGGCCAAATGTATAATGACAATCCTCTTGCGTTAGGATTTGATTGACAGAGGTTGCGAAACTGCTAATAAATAATTATTCAAAAACTACTAGTTTCTCTGGCCAAATGTATAATGACAATCCTCTTGCGTTAGGATTTGATTGACAGAGGTTGCGAAACTGCTAATAAATAATTATTCAAAAACTACTAGTTTCTCTGGCCAAATGTATAATGACAATCCTCTTGCGTTAGGAAAAGACAAATTAAGGACCTATTTCTCGTCGAAGTTCATAAACTTTTTTTTGAAGTCCTAGGGGGATATACGTCGAAAGCTGGTTAACGTATTCGTCCGAATCGTTTGATACGGGAATATTATATACCAAATTGAATGGTGAATTTGAATTGAAGACAGACATATAATAATATAAATTGAATTATTACAATTATTATAATTTAAAAGTATAACATTTTATTTTATTCTTTTAAAAAACCTGTATATTTATACATATTTCCATTGCTGTACTGGTTCAATTAACTTGAAGCGTTGGAGTAAACTGTAAATACTTCATCACGCCCCAAGTGTTAATCAGGCTTTGAATAAGACACCGGTCGTGCGTAACAATGTCACTTACGTAACATTTCAGCGCAAATTGACTCCGGGGGGGGGGGGGGGGTTCGAGATGCTAAGCTGAGGTCTTAACTTCCTCCTTGGTGTGGCAACTACATATTGAAATCGACAAGACAGACGCTGGACATGTGGACTTTCACTACTTAACGACTTTATACGTCAAGTCCGGTCTTGCATAAGCTATTTTAAATTCAAAGTAGCCAGAGGAGGTGTTAGGGCAGATGAAATTAACTTTTTTTTTTTTTTTTGTGGCCGCTGAATATCCAAAGATAACGAGTTTTCGGTCTGGACTTCATTCAAGAAGCTCGTTACAGGGAAGACAATTTGTGGTGCAATTTTGATTTTTGGGCCTATTTGCTTTCCAATGAATTTAATTTTGAATTGCAATGAAATGAATTTTTGGAACATTTCCTTAAATCTTCATTGATTCTGCCTATTAGATACCGAAAAAGACCCTTTATATATATATATATATATATATATATATATATATATATATATATATATATATATATATATATAAACCATAAAGCAAATATTTCATTCATTTTCATCTCCTTACATATATCGTCTTTAGGCCATTTTCAAATAAAATAAGTGCTTAATTCACATTAAACCATGTTATTCCGTAATTTATATTAATATAACCACCTTATGTCAATATATATACATAAGTAGCTGAATAACCGTGCTTCGTCACAGCAGATAAGTAGTTATTTTAATGCGTTAAATAATGTATCATCAAAATTAACGCTACTACATAATTTTGTGCAGTTCATTATTATTATTATTTATTACGGTTTCCGTCATACTATAAGCTATTCATAAATTGATAAGTAATCAAAGTATAATGTTTCTTGAAATTACCTGTTTCTTGACTAGTGTCAAGATAAAGATAACCTAGAGATAACCCGTTATCTATAGGTTAGCAGTAACAGAAGTTTAACCAGTACAGGTTAAAATTCTTTGTCAATAATAAATTTAAAAATTTATTTTCCCAAGATGTCATTTGGAAACACCCATTATATTTGCAAGAAGTGTTCTGACTGGGTAAGCTGATGGGTGAGGAGCTGTGCAAAGGTTCGGGATATTATTACCTCGGAAGGACCATCACCAGGTATAGCGTTAACTCTTTGAGGAACAAAAGCACAATTTTTTTCTAGTAACTCAAGGTTTGCCATCATAGTTGAAATTAACCACAAAAATCAATCAATACTGTAAAATTATGACTCTAAAAATGTGGATAATATAATTTACAGAGAAGAAAATTGATCTTAACCAGTATGCAGTTTATATATATATATATATATATATATATATATATATATATATATATATATATATATATATATATTTAGAATTTATAATTAGCGAAAAATTCCTTTTTAACCAGTTGTCAATGACGCGGATTGAATATCAGCCAATTTTCATCCAAATGCGTTAAACTATTAAGAGAAGATTAGCAATAAAGATCCAAATGTAAACATTTTCGCTATTTTAATATTAAAAGGATTTCCATCCTCCAGAATGGTCGACAGAAAAGGTTAAAATAATAAAACTCCACTTCTCAACTGGTTAACTCCTTTGATATGGATGGCCTTTATTGGATCGAATCCATTTACAGCTGGCCGATTTTATAGTGTTATTAAATCCTGACACACTACATTTTATTGAGCCTACTTATCTCCGATGCTAATTATAATCTTTACTTATAGCCACAAGGTGTCTGGGGTTATCACATCCGAAGACCTTGAATATCATTGGCTCCTTTCCAAGATCACGGGACGAGACTTCAAATCGTCTAATAGAATCTAAAGCAGCCAATGCTTAAAAACTTCTTTTAGTATGAAGAGCACATTTGTTCAGATACTGGTTATCTGCTTTTTATTTTTATGTCTCACTTACCGGAGAGTCCGTTTTATTTTGCTCATAAGTCTTTTTTAAGTCCGACGCGTATTTTTGATGCATAATAATTCAGGTGCTTCTTGCAACGAGCCTTCCGACAGGTTTGAGGTATTAAGTTCACAAAAAAAGAAAACGACATGAAGTTAAGAGTGACTGATATGGTCTGAAGTGATTTATGCTAATTCTGTTAGAATCACTTTTTAACCGGGAAAAGTTCTTTGACATTTTGATCAGGAAGTTTGAATGAAAGGAGATATTTGTTCGATGCATATTGCGAAAAGATCAGAATATTGATGACTATATTAACACATTTATAGCAAAAATGTACCGTTAACCCGGTGCATTCTCTATACAAAACCGCTAGACTAAGATCTATTTCTCAACATGTATGTTCATCTAAGACATTCCCTTCCTAAATTTATTCTCCACCACAATTTTTTGCAAAGTTATTATAAATTGTCGCATAAGAACTGCTTTATTCCATACATTATTCTCTAATTCAAAATGATCGAATTTGAAATAGCCTCAACAGAAAGGGTTGAAAACCGCCGAAATCTCGACATCGCCAAATATTTTTTTTTTAGTCATCTGTACAAAATCACATAAAGCATTTTGGGGTTATGCAGTATGGGGTTATATTATCTTTAATATTACTTAAAAATTCCTTTGGAAAATATCAAAATACTTTTAATTTCACCTAAAATGTTTTGGTCCGTTATAAGTTTTTTCTTTGTGTGTTAAAATTGTGTATTTTGCGGCTTGGACAATATTTACTCCTTTATTGTTACGTTTTTTTCATTTTTTTTTTTCTTTCTTTTCTGTTCTTTCGAATAACAACAATCTTCGAGAAATCAAGCACATTTTACACGAATGGTCCTTCTCAGGACTGCCCACACTTCTAAATATCCTAAATACAGAACAGTCCGATTTGTACCCCATAAATACAGAATTATCCTTAAAACATGTTCTAGCATGCCGTACACTCTTAAGAAATCTTTATCTTACTGTCTGACAGAATTACTTTCTGATGACAGTCAGTACATCTCTAAACCTATTAAATATCTAAAAGGCACGCATTTATGCAAAAATATTTAAAAAAGAAAAGATGACCAAAGGCATTCAGTAAAATTAATTTGGCATTCATAGTCTCAACAAAAGGATAATTTATATTTTTTCTTTACGCAAGATAAATATATATTTGTTCAATGAAACAACATAAAGTGAAAAATAATATAATTCAACAGAAATATATTAATGAAACTAATAAAAGACTTAATTTTTATTCTTCTCCTACACTTATCTGAGAATATATAAGTGTAGGATGCACAATCAGAGTTTCGGAAAAATGTAGTCGGTCGTTTGATATCTTAATAAAACTATGTTTTATATATTTAAAAAAAAAAGTCATGCAACGTTCAAGTAACAGAGAAACATTTACTCACAGAATACCGGGGTCTCCCGTGGTCTTGTGGCTAGCGCCTTGGATTCATAAGCGGGATATGACGGGATCGATTCCCACCTCCGGCAGGAATTTTCTCATCTCAGGGCTCGCTGGGAAAATTCCTCGCTGCACCCTGGATGTCGGCGCTAATGACCTAGATGTAGATGTGCCGTGAAAAAAAAAAAAAAAAAAAAAAAAAAAAAAAAAAAAAAAAAAAAAAAAAAAAAAACTTACAGAATACCGAAATCAGTCATAATGGAAGAAATCCTTGGAGATGATGCTGATAACGTTAGAAAGCTATTAAACCTTATAGACAACACAGAACTTATAAATAAAATCTAAAGCAAATAGATAAAAAAAATAAAATAGAAGAAGATGGCTGCCAAAGATTTTCCAAAAATCTGGATGGTTTCCTTGGCTTAAACTAAACTATACCGTGACTTATTACCACCAAAACGGCTGGCTATTTGCTTCTTATTCAAAGCAATAAAACTGTTCATTAATTACTATGCCTTCAAACTCCCCCCATTAGCTATTTTGTCTTTATTTTTATGTTTCTCATCTGATTAAAACTGAAAGTGACATTCCTGGTACAGTCAACATTTTTCCTCTTTTAATAAATCCATCGGGTAAGTTCTCACTCATGTGCTACAATACACCACCTCGAGACCGTTCTGATGCCGTTTATTATTCCGATCAGGTTGGTACGTCAGAGACATGGGCAATAGGCCTCGTTGGTTTCCGAGTAAGGCTTTGGTATGTAATGGTACGGTCATTGGCCACACCGGACTCCATTGCCATGGTCTCTCTCTGCCGAGGTATTACCTACCTGCGAAGAATGCAGCCCACTGGGCTAAGCGCATTCTATCAGGAGTGCCTCCTACCATTTCTGGCCAAGGGGACTGGGGATAGAATGAGAAAGGGCGGGGAGGTAGAGAGAGAAAGGGGAAAACCGATTGGAAGGAGTCAAGAAGTAATGCTTTAAGTCTTTTGAACGAAGTTTTAATTCTTATAAGCTAACTGTCATTAATCTGTATTATACCGTAAAAAGGAGCTCACATTAGCACAGTATGATGACTTTCGTTCAAACCTGTACTACTAGGATATCTTCGTTTAACTGATACCAAAGTGCCGAAGTTTGCACAAAGAAAGTTAACAGACAAATATATGCCTATATATTGGTCTGCTCACTCACGAACAAATATAAAAGCAGTCTAGGAGTGTACCAAATTTACTACTCTGTACTAATGTAACCCTATTTTACGGTACTTGTACACAGAAAGAAATCAAATTTTTGAAAGGCTCATAAAGTTCCTTGTTTTGCCTAACAGAATTTGAAGTACTCAACCAATTATAGCAGACATTTTTGAAAAAAATAATTCACTAAAAGCCAGAAAATTAAGGACATTGTGTTCTTGCTTCACTAAATCTTATTGAAAACAACAGAAATACACATATGGACTCAGGTACTCAATAAATGGCAGACTAAGTGGTAATATTTCAATGAACAATGTTTTCGGTAATTATAGCCAAAACTGATTAAGTTTACTTTTAAAACGCAACTTTAAGTAACAAGGCCATTTTGCCAGATTTTGTTACAAAATAACGACGAATTACGGCCGGCAGGAGTAAATATGTAATTTAAGTCCAGATTACCCCCCCCCCCCCCCCTTCAGAAGGACTAATTGTGCAGGAACTCTTTCATTTTTAGCACTTTCCTCCGAAGGAAAGTAGCTATTGAGGTTGGACTCATGACGGAATTTTTGAAAAATTTCTTCAAATCTTTATCGATACTACCTAGTAAACACCGAAAATGACCCCCGTTAAAATTTATATATATCTATCTATATATATATATATATATATATATATATATATATATATATGCATATGTATATATATATATATATATATATATATATATATATATATACAGGGTGTCCCGTAAATGTCTAGTCATATTGTGAGAGGTGATAGAGGGCCCTTAGGGGAACAAAAAATGTTCTATGACGATTTTCCGAATTCTTTGCCATAAGGGAGAAAACGTCGTTTTATTGTTTTATCGAGACAAACGTGGTTTTTAGAAGAATAGTCGTTGTAGCTCCGTCCCAGGTGGTTCTACCAGAAACGAAGTGAAACCAATCGAAAGCTGAGTAAATTTTCTATAAGACTAGTTGATAGTAAAAGTAAAAATGAATGAATGTAAGTATGTCTATCTTACCAAAAGAAAGCTATTCTAAATTTCCTGACATTTTCTCGATATTTCTTTCCCGCGTTACTCCTAAATGGGCAGGATCTGAGATTTCCGGGTTTCAGAAAAACTTCTTCATTTAACCAGCTTTCCATTCATGTATCACAACCCTGTTTTATGGAAGTATGTGAACGATTTAAGAACAAAAGTTTAAAAAAAACATGGATCTGTGAAAAGAAAATTATATTTTTTTCTTCAGTTTATTCAAAAAGCTGAAGAGAAATATTTATTTTTATACATTTTTACATACATATTAAGTAAATATTTACTTAAAACAATAAAAAAAATTACTTCCACGAATATAAAAAAAATCCTAAAACAGTAAATAAATAAAATACACATTCATTTTGAATTTATTAATTCACTTAACTAATAATGGGTCCAGGAGGCGGCCATTAAGGAACTCCAACCAGACATTAACCTCAAAAAAAAAAAATTATTATTTTTACCTAGATAACTCATTTTGAACACATTTTTACAGGACTATGTACATCTTATTTATGACGGATAGGATATTTAATTACCACAACAAACACACGAGAATCCAAGTGAGGTTCACAAGCGTAGCCATCAGTATCAATTCAAGGTAAAGCAATTGTTTTCTAAATATAAATACCTGTAAAAATGTGTTCAAATGCGTTATCTAGGTAAAAATAATAATTTTTGAGGTTAATGTATGGGTGGGGTTCCTTAATGGCCGCCTCCTGGACCCAGTATTAGTTACCTGAATTAATAAATTCAAAATAAATGTGTATTTTATTTATTTACTGTTTTAGGTTTTTTTTTTATATTCGTGGAAGTAATTTTTTTTATTGTTTTAAGTCAATATTTACTTAATAATTATGTAAACATTTATAAAAATAAATATTTCTCTTCAGCTTTTTGAATAAACTGAAGAAAAAAATATAATTTTCTTTGCACTGATCCATGTTTTTTTTAAAACTTTTGTTCTTAAATCGTTCACATCCTTCAATAACACAAGGTTGTGATACATGAATGGAAAGCTGGTTAAATGAGGAAGTTTTCCTGAAACCCGGAAATCTCAGATCCTGCCTATTGAGGAGTAACGCAGGAAAGAAATATCAAGAAAATGTCAGGAAATTTAGAATAGCTTTCTTTTGGTAAGATATACATACTTACATTCATTCATTTTTACGTTTACACCCAACTAGTCTTATAGTAAATTTACTCAGCTTTCAATTGGTTTCACTTCTTTTCTAGTAGAACCACCTCGGACGGAGCTACAACGACTATTCTTCTAAAAACCACGTTTGTCTCGATAAAACAATAAAACGACGTTTTCTCCCTTATGGGCGAGAATTCGGAAAATTGTCATAGAACATTTTTTGTTTCCCTAAGGGTCCTCTATCACCTCCCACAATATGACTAGACATTTACGGGACACCCTGTATATATATATATATCTGTTAACACGATAGCGGCCACAGTTTTTGTTTTTTCGTCACGAAACTTGGTATATAGCATTCAATTAGCAAACGATTGAACGAGTTCGTTAACCACCAAAATCGGTCCACCGGAAGGGGGGGTTTACCCCGAACCCAAAACACTAATTTGACCATTTCAGCCGTAATATTTGTTATATTTCAACAAAACTTGGTATTCGTAGTGGTAATATAGAGAGAAAAGTGAGATATAAAAATGAACTAAATCGGTTCATGAGGAGGGGGGGTTTACTCCGGACCGACAATACCAATTCGCCACTACCAGCCGTGATTTTAGGTATATTTCGACGAAACTCGGTATTCATAGTGGCAATCTACAGGTAAATATGTGTTGTAAAAATAAACTAAATCGGTTCATTAGGAGGGGGGGGGGTTTACTCCGGACCCAAATTACTAATATACTCATACTGGTCGTAATTTCTGCTGTATTGTAACGAAACGCGGTATACGTCGTGGGTAACTCATGAGAAAGAAGTGTTGTAAAAATGAGCTGAATCGGTCAATCGGAAAGGGGGGTTTACTTTGTAATATATTTCAATAGAAAACCCAGCCAGATATAGGTTCACAAAGGCGCCGCAAGGAGCGCTAGACGGACTGTATCCGGTTCCTGCGTTAGATCAAAATACGATAATACGAGGTTTTTTGTATTTATTACGTAGTGTAGTAGGTACCATGTGTAAACATAACTCTGGAAGCAAATTAATAATTTATCAGTTACTCATTACAAAATTAAAAGAGAACTATTCATGTTTTTATTTTATTTATGTAGGATATTTTAAGCAAATTGTTCTGGAAAGCAGTCTACACTACCCAAATTCTGAGGAAAGTGCTTAGTTATGCAGCTCCTGCGTGACGGACTTTTTTGCTAGGGGAATGCTATAAACCAAGTTTCGTGGTGAAAAAAAAACAACTCCGGCGTGTTTCGTGTTAACCAATTTTGTTTGGGTCTTTTCGGTATATTTTTGGAAAAAATCTTTCATAAGTCTGATGTCAATAGTTACTTTCCTTCGGAAAATGCTAAAGAAATAAACAAATAAAATTGTATTAATGAAATTCAAAATTACCTTGCTGAAGGTTTGCAATATACTCGAAATTCTCAAAACTCAAACGAATTTACTTGTCACTTCGTTCCTATAATATTGACCACTTTCTATAGAGGTTTTTAAACACTATAGTCTGAGAAAAATAAAAATCCGACACGCATAAAATCATCATATTAGGATGTTTCCATAGTGAAGATTATGTTTGACGTAAATTGGAAAACGCACATGAAAACTGCGCTCTTTGTAATAAGCAGAGTACTTACAAGATTAATGAAATATATTTGTTTAGAAAATTTATCAATTTTTAATTCATTAATTTTTTAATTGTTCTTTTCAATGTGAGTTTTTCTTATTCGAATTAATTTTTTAAGCTGGAGGAGAAATTTATGCTTTTAATCACACAAATAAAAGAGCAGCAATCATTCTTTCTTTATGCGATGTCAATGGATATTTGGAATTGGGCTAGGAAAAGAAATTGTCTTAGAACAGTATAATACGGTATATTATACTCTTCTATATTATAACAGTATAATATACCGTTTTTTTTATTTTAATGACTGTGATATTTCGATATCAAGTAGGTAGGATTGGTAAAGATTTAAAAAAAAAAACATGATGAGCAATAAATTGGATAGAAACATTTTTGCATATTTACTCCTCAATTACAAATCTATATTGGACCTTTCGGCATCATTAAAATAAATTTAGAACCAATATTTTTTTTTTCTAACATGTACATTAGGTAGATATTATACAAAATTTGGTTGTCAGTAAGTATAACTATTAACAAAGGTTCAAACAAAATGCAGAGAAACTTATGCCAACTACAAACAAGAAAACAAAAGTAAAATCGTTCTTTCTGTATGTTACAAAGCAAAATATAACATTACTTAGTTTGTACCATTTTCCTGCAGATGTCAATATAAAATTCCATTTATAAATATGTTCATTAGTAACGAAATTATGAGAACCTACTTTAATGAGAGTATTTTGTCGAGTAAGTTGTAGTTTTGCTTCGCTTACAAATTAAGAAGCCGTGCAGAACCTTCTAAATGAGTATGCTGAGTCAGTCTTTTCTATTGGTCTAACCCAAGAATCTAAGTACTGCCATTGAAAAAATTAATTGTGATGCACCAACTATATCTAAGGACTAGTATTATAATAATGTAACAACATTTATAATTACATACATGATATTTTATTAATACATTTAACTATACAGTAAAACTTGGATAATTCGAACCCCTAGGGACCGATAAAAAAATTCGAATTACAAAAGTTTTTGAAAATAAAGGGCTTAAAAATCGAATTTTATATTTTCACATTTTTTAATTTGAAAAAAAATACATGTTATTTAATGGAAAACAAACATGACGTACATTGATGATTACGTACATAAGTAATAAATAATTTATCAAAAAAAATAAAAGTCTATTGTTTTGAAAAAAAATTCATTTTCATGGGCAAGAATTTTTTCATTATTTTTTAGGTAAGTTGGTAAAGTGTTTGGATTCCAGAGTCCTTGGCAATTTCAGATTTTTCCTTTATTTCTTTGCAAACTTTTTTAATCGCAGATATTTTATCTAACAACGTTAAAGATTTATAACTTCTAGGCATCGACATCTTAAATCAACAACTCGCAGAACTGCACTGTACACCAGAAATTCAAGGTACAAACAATACAACAGATGTAGGAATGATTTATAACTGAATAAGAAATGAAGATGAGAGGGATGGTGGGAGGGAATTCTAGGATAAAACGACAGGATGGAACTTATAACCACCCCTGGAAGGGAGGAAGCGCGACCCACCACTTTGCAGAGTCCAAGAACTACTATGAGACCGCCGCGCTTCTTGTCCCGGAACCTCTACCTCCGTATCTTACTATTCTTCTTACCCGAGGGGAGAATATTTTCACAAGATTTGAGATCGACCGCCTCTCTGTCCACGGGATGCATAGACTCGTAAAAAAATCGAATTATCCAAAATTTTATTCGAATTAACCATGATTTTTTTACATTGCTTATGCCCTAAATTCTAGCGACCGAGAGAAATATTCGAATTAAAGACGATTTCGAATTATCGAAGTTCGAATTATCCATGTTCCACTGTAGTTGAATATATCGAATGTCGTTAGTTTCTCCAAGCTGGAGAGAATTTTAATTACTAAATATTTTTATTTAAAAATATATTCTGATATAAAATAAAAAGTCTGACTCGTAGAAATGCGTTTCCGATCTTAACCCTTGTGTCGTTTAGGAAGCTCGGAATACAAATAGCTAATGTAAAATTAGCTGTTGGCTTGAAAGATGTAAAATTAAATCTCAAAAGAATGCAACATTTTAGGTGCCACTATGTACCGGAAAAGTGATAATAAACTGGAAATGGTTTCAACTTTCGCTCCATGAAAACACGATTTAAAATATTTTTTCAATGTACTTACTTATTAAAATATCCATTTTCCTGTTAAATGATATAAATAACCAATTAAAATTGGAGGAATATATTATCTCCTTTTAGGATACATAATCACTTTCCTTCTTGTTTTTTTAGACAAACTACCAGTTCTGACGAACAAAATCGGCACTTCAAGATTCAAAGCCTTCTCCCAATGAGGTTACTCTGCCAAACTTGCATAGAAACCGTTTCTGTAGGAAATTTTTGCGATTTTTAATAGATTTTACATTTTCCACGATTTCCCAATTAATTTTGATATCGCACTAGTATTTCTAAAGTGACACAAAAAAAATCGGTGCTTTTCGAGTATGAATATGAAAGAAATTTGTAAAAATCTGTTTATCAACCATCAAAACTTTATGTGCCTAGCTTCAGAGATTGTAAGCCAAGCGGCACTTGTGTCACCCTTTCTGTCTTAATTCTTTTCCTCCTACATAAGCAAGAGACACATTTTTTTTTTTTTTTTTTTTTTTTTTTTTTTTTTTTTTTTTTTTTTTTTTTTTTTTTTACCAAATCTTTTAGGACCATTTATTAGGCCTGCTAGAGCGCGGACAGACAAATATAAATATATACTAATCTGATCCACCAATAATTTTGTAACCTATAGAGGCTGAAAAGTGGTTATTCACGTGGACTTTCATCGGGGCCACGACAGCTTATTGCCTTCCTATGTAGGGAGATAGGAGAAGTGTTAATAAAGTTTTGTTATATGTATTCCTGAAATAAATGATCTTCAGACGATATTGGCTATCAGAGTGCAAAAGATTTATTTGCCCGCAACGAAGGACAACTATAAAAGTTGTCTTGTGGTTTGAAAGAGCCCTGCTGAGTCAGGCCTTTCTATTGGTAGGACCCGTATAGCTCGGAGCTCGAGTCTTGACGACTTAGATCTCCCTCCTATTAGACTGAGCATAGCTCTAGGGGAGAGGGAGAGAACGAATTATCCCTGCCCATTTGTTGGATTGAACGACCACGCCGAAGGCATACCCTTCGGGAACTCCGGAAAAAAAAGGACGGAGCTACAAAAGAAGCGCAATTAATGTTGGAAATACGGTACAATTAAGAGCGGACGTCGTAATGAGAGTTTGAGTTATTTATCTATCCTCGCTCGTTACTCGGCTTGACGTATTGCTTGGGGTTTCGGTTAGGAATCTCAGTGGTAGATCTCGGCTTCAAGGTCTGGGCATCAATCTCAGAACGACGAGAACTCACTTAGCTCGTCTAGGAGATACAAATACAAATTCGAACTGTTATAAGGGTGTAGCGCTTGTAACCACTTGTTGCTCCTTTAATTTGGATTGTTTGTTTTCCTTCACTTGAAGAGATCAGTAGGGATGGTGATTTGTAAGACATTTTTTTTAAATTTATTTTATCGGCTTGTGAACTACACATGCTATCTGATAAGGTCACATGAATTTAATCTGTCGGCCCATCAAAAAAAAAACAAAAAAACAAACAAAACACGGAATATATTAATTTATGGAAATTGAGTTATATTAACACTTTGGCTGCGGATGATGGCGCATGTGCGTCATGGGAGCTACCTGTCAAGCTGGGAGAAAAAATTAAAACGTTTTAGGGATCGACTATAAACCTCCAGGTTGGTTTATTCGTTCATCCGTCGTCTCAGGGAGTGTTTCGAGTACCTCAGAGCTTTCTGTGAATTTTTGCAGGAGTTTCTTCACCACATGTGCGTCATGGGGAAAAAAAGATGTTTCTGAAGGAAATAATCCAGATTTTCCAATGGGTAGATTATCTTTTTTACATTAACGAAACAAATGAAATCATAAAATTAAAAAAAATTACCACTTTTTGGATGGTTTGAGGTTTACCGCTCTCACAAAGTGTTAAAGGTGATGGAAATACATACATTCGCTTTGCGCATATATATATATATATATATATATATATATATATATATATATATATATATAATATAAAGAAATTTATGTATATAAAGCAAATTATTTAGTGTACTCTAAAGAGTGCCAACTACATCACGCGAAAAACTGTAAACAATAAACTGCAAATGGCCAAGATCCGGCCAATCCGGCGCTAATGGCCAAGATGTAGATGCGCCGTAAAAAAAAAAAAATAAAAAAAAATAAATAAATAAAAAAAAAAAAAATAAACTGCAACTACATTCAAATGAAAAACTTTTCCAACAATTTCTTTCAGCTATTTTTTATTGCTTCTGGGCTGGATAATTGATACCAGTAATTGGGAGGGTATTTGAAAGTAACAGAGCTCCATTTCATATTTTTTGGCAAGAGGGAGTCAAACGTTCAACCTATCTCTCAATAAACTTCCATTTCATTAGCAGAGATTTAATGCTTAATAAATGTATATGTTTTCTTGTAAGTATTGAATCTGTAGTCCGTTAGGGCGCGAGGAAAAAAACTCGCGAGGAATCTCTGATTCACCGAGAAAAACAGAAATGCGTTATTGGGCGTTCAGAAAGTATCTTTTATCAATTTTTAGTGAATTAAATCATTGTTTTCTTAAAGGAAATTATTATGGCATAATTAGAATTTAATTATGTTGAACATTTTTTGAGTTATTCTTTATAAGTCAATAAAAAATATGTCTACATTAAAAAAAAACAACAGAAAATTGAACATAACTCCTTTTTCCTTCGGAATCGGACTTTACTTTAAATGAAATTTTTTTATTGGAAATTATGTCTAGAACCACTTCCTAGAGATTGGGTTGAGGTAAAGGAGCCTTTTACGCGGCAGGTTACCTGAATAGAAGCAACTATTAAGGGACGCTGGTATTTTTTTTTTTTTATTATTATTTGTTTATTTTTGTTTTTTTCTGTTTTTTTTTTTCTTTCAACTTTATGAGCAGTGTTGTTCGTAGCTGTCAGCCGTCAGGTGCGTGAGAGTTCCAAGTGAGAAGAGAACTTGATTCTTATCTGTTCGGCTTCGCTCTGTCCGTGGAATTTACAAATACTTGGAAGCAAAAAAGCAAGCTTGTAATAATTATGTGTCAGCAAAACAAAGAAACTCTCAATGTGCGGCTTTAAATATGTTTCTTTTAAGGTTTTGTCCGCAGGTCGCGTTCATTTTCATTCCTCCCAAACTTATCTGACTATCTTACTGTCATAAGGAATTAGATTTTCCTAGAAGATTGAATGGAAATCGGGTTGATAGAAGGCCAATCCGCAGTGCCACAATTAGATCCTCGGTGTTAAAGCTACCAATTATACCGTAAAATCAACAGAGCTCGGCGGAATTGCGCGGTAGCGAGGAATAGCTCGATCCATAACTAAATAGAAAGAAGACGCAAAGAAAGATTTTCAGGAAAGGGGACTGAATTGGGATAAAATATGGCAACTGGTGGAGGAACGACTGATTTTTAAAGGTGTTTGTTTTGCTAACATTATCAAATTTTATGTTGATGTTAAATTTGATAGACCTTTAATTTAATGTTCTTTACAAAATGCTGTCTAATATTCATTCGTTTTGTAATGAAAAACCGCATTTTAGATTTGCCGATGCAAATTTTATTGTTTCCATGGAACGTAGTCTATCCTCAGCGGTGCTTCTCTTCTACTTCTTACTGCGATATTTCGCTTGTGTCCCTGTTTTGAATTTGCAAGGTTTCAAAAAAATATTGCAGAATGAAGTAGGAATGCAGAATCACCTTTGGTGATAGAAGCCAAAAAATATGACTCAATTAAAAAATATGACTCCCAGAAAAGATAAATATTATTTGCAACAAAGTTGTTCATTGTGTTTCGTCCTGTCCCAGCTCTTATCGTTGCGGCAGGAGCTGTTTAAAAGCTTAGCGCTCTTAAAAAAATAATTGTTGTGTGGGAAGTCAATAGTTTCATCTGGAATCTGCTGATTTCGGCCATATTAAAAAGATTTTCTTGGCGTTTTTAGATACCCAAAGGAACTGATAGGCCAATGAGCGGAACTACGTGTGGGGGCTCACATTCCTAAACCATCAATTGAACCAACTAGAGAGGCAAACAGAACAAAACAAAGCAACAAAAAATAAATAAATAAATGCACGGATAAAAAAAAAAAAATAATTTGCTAAAGATACTCCCTAAAAGTCGCATTCATCTAATCAATGCCCTCTCATTCTATCGTTTAAATGGTCAAACCTTTTTTTTCGGGGGGGGGGGAGTTCTGCCTCTAGGTTTTTTTTGTGTGTTGTGGTGGTTTTGTTTTGTTGCTACCCCTGAGACGGCCATTACGAAGGAACGCTTATTAACATAACTTTGTAAGGTTGATTCATGTTAACTGGATGAGATGTAGGGGCCCCTCAGGCATTCGCTAATGCATCCCTCCTTATCCTCTTGTCTCATGACAGCCATCTTTGTCAAATCCACCATCCTAGTTGTGACCTTATACAAAACTAGGAGCTAATCAAAATAATTGTATTAATAAATATACAAACAAAGACCCTTAAGTGAAAGTGATATTAAAACAAAAAAATATTATATAAATTAGTTAAGCTGTACAATTGTTATATATATATATATATATATATATTTGGTCTAATTAATTATCCATTAGTTTAATTTTACATCGACTTATACAATTCAGAAGGTTAAAGTTGTCGTCGTTCCGTTACAATATATAAATAAAACATAATAAAAATGTCTGCTCTTCGTTTCGATTAACGTCAAAAATGTACAAAAAAATATTATATAAATTAGTTAAGCTGTACAATTGTTATATATATATATATATATATATATATATATATATATATATATATATATATATATATATATATATATGTTTGATGTTATTTTTCGTCGCTGGGATAGTATTTTTAGATGGAACGGCATTTTTCTCCAGCGGTGGTACTCCTCCTCACTTCTTCCCGGAATATTTCGATGGATTCATCTCCATTTTCTTCAGCCAGGTACTTGTTTCTTCCTCGGTGGTAGCCAAGGGAATGACATTTTTCTCGATCTGGGCTCCTTTTCTCCCCTCTAGCCACAGTATCGGCGGACGAATGGTGTTGAAGCTCCCTGGTGTAGTTGGGATTCTGTCCGTTGGTAGCGCTGATGGTATTGCGTCTTTTTTTTTTTTTTTTCTCCTCCTGCTTCTATTTTCCTCGCCGTAAGGTTTTATATGTTTGATGTTATTTTTCGTCGCTGGGATAGTATTTTTAGATGGAACGGCATTTTTCTCCAGCGGTGGTACTCCTCCTCACTTCTTCCCGGAATATTTCGATGGATTCATCTCCATCTTCTTCAGCCAGGTACTTGTTTCTTCCTCGGTGGTAGCCAAGGGAATGACATTTTTCTCGATCTGGGCTCCTTTTCTCCCCACTAGCCACAGTATCGGCGGACGAATGGTGTTGAAGCTCCCTGGTGTAGTTGGGATTCTGTCCGTTGGTAGCGCTGATGGTATTGCGTCTTTTTTTTTTTTTTTTTTTTTTTTTCCCTCCATCTAAAAATATATATATATATATATATATATATATATATATATATATATATTTGGTCTAATTAATTATCCATTAGTTTAATTTTACATCGACTTATACAATTCAGAAGGTTAAAGTTGTCATCGTTCCGTTACAATATGTAAATAAAACATAATAAAAATGTCTGTCTCTTCGTTTCGATTAACGTCAAAAATGTACAAAAAATATTATTCAATCCATCCTTTGAACATAAAGACAACGCTCGAAGATGTATCTCTTCTTAAAAGCTAAATTTGTCAAAATTTCCTTTATAAATTAACGTTTTGATCAGCCTGATCACCGAATCTATAGAAGAAGAAGAAATTATATTTCTGAATGTTTCACATTACATATAAGAGGTTACAATGCCTTTATACAATAATAGGTTCTTAATATATAGATAAAAGTATAATTAAATAGTAATTAATTAATAATAAATTGGAGACCCGGTGGCCGTGAGGGTTAAGGCGTGAGCCAAGGGTCGTGGGTTCGATTGCGACTACGGGTGGTGGCTTTTCATTAGAAAAAAGAAAAGGCATCAGCCCTATCCTGACTACAAAAAGGTGGTAACCTATAGTTAACCCGTCCTAAAATTCTTAGTTAATAATACATGGATGTTAACAATTTAAATAAATAAATACAATACATCTTATCTAAAACAAACAGAATTATTACTTATATTTCCTTATTATTAGACAGTAGTCTCACTTGGAACCCACACACCCGACTGAAAAGACATGAACTGAACAGGAGATACGGACTCCTACGACGACTACTGGGACATCAAAACTGACAATACACAACAAACTCATTGTATACAAAACAATTATCCGACCTATTTGGACTTAGGGACATAAACTCTGGGGAACAACTAAAACTAAAAAAACATACAGAGAATACAATTAATCCAATCCAAAGTCATTCGCAAAATAGTGAATGAAGTTCCTTTCTACGTTTCCAATAAAACTCTTTTAACGGTTACATAAACGTATTATTAAAAAAAAAGAAAGCTTTTTCCTTATTTACTCTTATCCTTATACTCAGATAATATAAATGTTTCAATATACTTTAGACAATACAAACTATTTATATTGTTCACAGATGCATATAAATATTTTTTTCTTGTTATATCCTTATATTAAACACAGATACATATGAATATGTGTTTTATTTCCTTTTTAATATTAAACTGTACATAGATACAAATAACTATTTTTTCTTTCTCTTTCTTCTATTTATTTATTTTAGATTTATGTAAGCATTATTACTAAATAAGCTATTATAAATAATTAGTCATTCATAATGAAGGAACATAATTTTAGGAAGTTACGAATAGAACGTTCATAAAGGCGTTTTTTGGATTATACTTTTAGAATATTTCAAAATGTGTCCCAATGTAACTACTAACTAATAAAATTTACTAAAATATATATATAAATACTTTTTATTCTTAAAGGCCTGAAATATTTTCCATTTGTTTACTCTTGCTCACTTCTCCTCTAAAATTAATAATTCATCTTGTAAAAAACTGCCAAAAAATAATATTGCTATTTTCGATTGAAGCATTCAGAACTTGATCAGGAAGTAACCCTGCAGAAGGAGTTCGCATTAATCACGGAAGATGAAAGAAATACTCTCACGAAAGTCGCCCTCAGGCGTGCATTGTAATATTCCATATTCCGTTTAATGCCACGACATTTGCCGGGAGATGTTATAAGGTTAAACATGTCCAAGGAGGACTGTCTTATGAAACTGTCGTGTCGCAGGAAGCAAAATGTCATTTTTCTTTAAATCTTCCACGGTAATACGATTAAATGGTTATAAACTTAAATCCTATAATCATGTTTATTTTTACATATCATTTAAACATTATTTATTTGTCAAATCCACCATCCTAGTTGTGACCTTATACAAAACTAGGAGCTAATCAAAATAATTGTATTAATAAATATACAAACAAAGACCCTTAAGTGAAAGTAATATTAAAACAAAAAAATATTATATAAATTAGTTAAGCTGTACAATAGTTATATATATATATATATATATATATATATATATATATATATATATATACACATATATTTGGTCTAATTAATTATCCATTAGTTTAATTTTACATCGACTTATACAATTCAGAAGGTTAAAGTTGTCGTCGTTCCGTTACAATAAGTAAATAAAACATAATAAAAATGTCTGTCTCTTCGTTTCGATTAACGTCAAAAATGTACAAAAAATATTATTCAATCCATCCTTTGAACATAAAGACAACGCTCGAAGATGTATCTCTTCTTAAAAGCTAAATTTGTCAAAATTTCCTTTATAAATTAACGTTTTGATCAGCCCGATCACCGAATCTATAGAAGAAGAAGAAATTGTATTTCTGAATGTTTCACATTACATATAAGAGGTTACAATGCCTTTATCCAATAATAGGTTCTTAATATATAGATAAAAGTATAATTAAATAGTAATAAATTGGAGAATAATAAATCTTCTATTTTTTTTAGTTGTGATCTTAACTTTATTCATATTTTTTTATGAATTTGATGGAGATATTGCACGTTACCACAATATTTTTTCCTACAAGTATATAAAATCTTATACCTCCCTGAAACGATCAATTTATCTTCTGAGAAGTAAATTGAAATAATGATATTCATGGCAAAATGGTTCAAGGAAATTAAAACATTTTCATTTTGATTGAACGTTCTCAAATATATATATTTTTTTTCATTACATTTGGGAGGTATTTTGACTATGCTTTAATATAAGGTCAGTAGTTATCAAGAAGTGGGCAATACTGTTAGCTTTATTCATACTTATTGCGAGTGTTCAGGTGTAAATATTGGGTTGTAAAATAAGTTTGTAGCGGTTTTTACTGGTGATTTCAATAAAAACCAGAGATTCTTGTACGAACATTTTATGTTAAGCGTTTGTGCGATTTCCTGTGTCGTACAGCGAGGGTTGTCTCTGACCAATTCTTGAATTTGGTCAACCTCAACAGTTGCAGGACGATACAAGCGCTATGCGTCTTCCTAGTCAAAATTTCCTTTTTAGGACCGATCAAACTACTTACGGACGGTGTGTTCTTTTAACTGCATTTTTTCAACCGTCTGTGGGGCGGATGTTCCTTTTTGGAAATAAAAAATCATAAAATGACGAATATGATTTTTTTCTTATCCATTTTGAGCAAGCAAAATACCACTTAAATATAAGGCACCTTAACTAGTCCTCTTTTAGAATTTGTAAATATTATTGACCAACTAAGCATGATTTTATAAACTCAGAGGGAATTAAATTGAAATATTAAAAAACACAGCGAACTTATTCCAACCCAATTAAACTGATAAGGAAGCAAAAAAAATCGAATTAAGGAGAAAAGAAAAATAGCATACATCCACAATCAATTCCGGTAGTAGTCTGGCAGAATCCATGATTTGCTCATTTTGTAAATATTCTCGGAGTAAACTTATTTTTTCCGTTTCGTTTTGACCACCAAAGCCAACGCAAGATGCATTATTATTCAAACCACATTTCCACGTGATATTTTTGATAAATATTACGTAGTCCTGGAGGGGTATACAGATGTTGTATTTTGAGTCAATAATGTTTTTTCAGTAAAATCGACCGTTTAAAACTGTAATTCGCACTGAATGCATATTAAAATAGGATGGGAACCCCAAGAACATGTTTCGAAAAAAAAATATAATTTTTCAACAAATTTTATAATTTTTGTTGTCCCTGGGCTATTAGAAGCTATCTATCAACTTGCTGCTTAATGTTCTAAGCAATAATGATGATTTGGAAACCTCTTTCAAGGAGCCCATCGCTGAAAAACGTCAACCAGCCTAAGTTTAGATTCTATCTACAATTCCCAAGTGAACCTTAAGCTTCGGAGTGGCCGCTACTCAATTCATTATCATTAAAAGCGTTTAACATATTATCCAGAAAGAAAATTACATATTACGATTTCTCAACCAATTAAGAACGATGAGAAAGTATTCTAATTCTCAAAAACGTATATTATTTTTTGAGAAATTGCTTTGTTGTTCAGTTAATACTATACACTGTTTGGATCGAACATGTTACTTATCAACATAATGTTTCTGGGCCATGTCGATGTGTTAATAACCAAAATGTCGCCAGACATTCTGCGGTCTTCCTCAGGATTTCTACATGGAAAAAAGAAGCCCCGAGGAAGTCGTCTTAAAATATTAAGGAACATGAAACGTGAAAGTCTGCTAGAGTTACTTAAAAAATATTTTATTATTCGTTGAAAGAAGATCGTTGACCGTGGATAATAAGAAGGTAGGGATTGTCAGGGTTCGGTCGTTATTTCTTAATTTTTTTTTTTTTTTTTTTTTTTTTTTTTTAACGGCGCATCAACAAATCGTGGCTATTAGCGCCGGACATCCAGAGTGCAGCCAGGAATTTTCTCAGCGAGCCCTGAGATGAGAAAATTTCTGACGCCGGTGGGGATCGAACCCACCATCTCCCGCTTATGAATCTAGGTCGCTAGCCACTAGACCACGGGAGACCCCGTTATTTCTTAATAAAACTACATTTTACAGGCAAAAAATAAAACCATTTTCACATGTAAAATGTAGTTTTATTAAGAAGTAATGACCGAACCCCGACAATCCCTACCTTCTTATTATTTTTTTATTTTTTTTTTTTTACGGCGCATCGACAAATCGTGGCCATTAGCGCCGACCTTCTTATTATTATTTATTTTTATGCACCTAGTCATAGAAGAATTGCAATTTTTCCGGAATTATTCAATAGAGGGCGATATAAAATTGTTTTAACCCATTATTTTCTTAGAGGATTGGACATAATGAAATAAGTGTTTTAAACATTTTTAACCAAACTTTATTTATTTTTGTTTATGAAATATATTAATAAATTGTGATTTTATTATGTTATCATCTTAATTAGTCTAATTTTACGACCGGGTGAATTAAAATTAAGTTTTTAATGGTAAACTAATTTAATTCATCCAATAAACTGGGCTCCCGTCACAGCCTGGCGATATAATCTTTAACCCTTTAGTAGCTGTACCGGATCTTTCAGACCTAGAGCTCACTTGGTTCAGTGTGTATCTCTATTCACTCAACTTCTAATTCTGTGCTCTTGTGCCATTTGTAAGGAATCCTACATTACATAGGAAGAGTTAAAAATTCAACAGTATGTTGAATGTGGGCGGAATTCATTCATTGATTATAAGTAACTGAGACAGAATACATTCTAAAGAAGATTGTTTTTGAAGGAACCTTGTAGGCAACTCTGTTGGGATCACTTCTCTGTGGTGCACAGAATATTTATTACCGCGAGGGCTTTAATAGAATATTTGTAAAATACTAAAGATTAGACCAACAATAAACATTTCTTTTAAATCAAAGACTTTACAGGAAATGAACGAAAATTTCTGTAGATTGTGCTCAAGCTATATGTGCCTAGAGCCCTCCGTTTTTATTTTAATGAGCCGATTGCTATGAAAACTAGGTGGAAGAATAAGGCTGTGTTGTACAACTCATAAAAACCATATTCTGCGATGATCCTGTATTCATTAGTCACTAAAAAATATATATTAATAATTTTACTGAGAATCAAACGTTTTTATTAATATTATATATATATATATATATATATATATATATATATATATATATAAAGTATAGTTTTCGTTTTTTCCCAATTTACTCCTAGATCTCAGAAGAGTCTTATTAGTAATATTTAAACTGTTCAGATATAGCTGGGACCGCCAGAAGTGTTAGTGATCGGGGTTCCTCGACTGAAAAGTTTAAGATTTGGAACTCACTTTCCTGGATGTGTCTACAGCTCTGAGTAATATATAGCAGTTTAATAATAATAAATAACTATAATCATCCCATAAAATTCAGACTCGTTATAATCTTAGTAAACACATTATCAGCCATTGCAAAATGGAATTATAGCTCTTGAGCGTTCGAATAAGGTCTTTAAATGAATTGCTTATCGTTTTCAGAGTAAGTATTAGGTATTTTATTAGTAAATAGTCATTAAACATATTTTTTATAGCTAACAGCAAATATCTCTATCCCAATCAGGTAGCTATTCAACTTATAGTGTCGAAGAGATAACGAAATCCGTAAATGCCGATGAGAAATGTCGACCTTTCATAATCCTTAGGTCAAGAAATAAACCGATCGAATTTATATTTAGTACCTGTTGGCGTTCTACCGTCAACAAAAATAGGTACATTTTGATGAAATTTTGCAATAAAATACCAACAGAATCGACCCTCCGGATCACTTCTTCTTTGTTTACAGTTTGCATACAATTTTTCGTAAAAAGGCTTCTAGGTACATTTTTTATAAATATCTAGGCGTGGGATTTCAAATAAAGCCACTTTTAAGGTGAGATATAGAACTGTTTTCCAGAAAATGCGAGGAAATTTTTTTAATTTATATATTTTTTATTTTATTTTGTGCATTTATTTGTGAAGTTTGGCTGCTCAAAACGGAATAACCTTAATATTTTGGGAACTGGCCGGAATCTTTTTGACTAAAGTACAAGAATTTTGGTTACGATTGAAAGGAGACATTATTAATGGAAAAAAATATTCAATTTAAAGATATGAGTAGTTTTAAACTTTTTGAATATTGTTGTGAATATCTCGAAAACGCTCCAGAAATCTTGGTAATTGGAAAGTGACTATTCAAAAGCCTTAACGATTTCCTACCAAGTCTTAAATTTCGATAGGAGGTTTTTATCACTTTCCCCGTAATTTTGTATTGTTTTTGGCGTTGAAAATTGTTTACCAATGAAAGTAGCCATCAATTTTCATATAAAACAGGTTTAACGGCATTAAGGATTGGAATAGTATAATATTTTTAAAAATAATTGGGTCTATAGGAGTGTTTAATTGACTGTTTAGCCGTTTTAAATATTTATTTATTTTAAAATAAAATATTCGATAACTAATGTCAAACAAAATATGTGTAGATAATCTTACCAAAGCTAAAATTTTGAGATATCTCCTAAAGAGATGCTTTAATATTTCACGCTGATTGCTGACAGGCCACTTGTTGGGGGAAATTTTGTTTTATAATTATAGACTAATTCGGTCTCCTAGCAACCAACAGTTGGGGAGGAATCCCATTGGTCCGTCGGCCATCTTTGATCTGGAGATAAGTACCCTGCCACTCCGCCTCGTTGCTCAGACGCCGCTCGGTCGTCGAGGAGTTCGCGTCGTTACGGTCTCTTCGGATTCGGCACTTGATTGCACTTTGGCTCATCATTTTTTGTATTTTATTTTCAAGTGTGGATAAAGTCGCTTATGGCGAATATTTCTTGCCATCCAGCACTTAGTGTAATTGTCAATGTTACCTCCAACTAGTCGGTACTGGGAAAAAAATGTAGTGTCGTCCATATTTTTTTTTAAAAGGTAGATTTAGCCTGGGTTCGGTCGTACGATATCTTTATAACACTAAATTTATTATAAGAAAATGCGTTTTATATTTGCCTAAGTTTCTACTTGTAATTCTGTCTTCAACAGGACTGTAAAAACAGAAGGACAAAGTTAATACTAATTTATATACAGATGAAATTAAACGAAAAACGTTATACATAGACAAGGATGAATGATAAATATGGTAAATGTGTGAAATACCTAGAGCTTAAATTAAAGGTAGATTTTTTAGACCTCCTTGTTTCATGGCCCTGAAGAAAAGTTGAATTTCAACCCGAAACGCCAGCAAAAATAACACACATTTTCTCATAACAATTTCTATCTTCCATTGAAAATGTGTTTTATTTTTACCGATAATTCCGCTTGAAATTCAGGGCGATGAGAAGAAGGCGAACTATGCCACGCAGGCGTGAAATCATTATTTTTTTTTTGGATGTTTTTTGACAAGATCGTAGAAAACATTGTCTTTTGTGGGTTGGGAACTACCCATGTTTTCTTGACCTTACTGTGACGTTTGACTTTCGTATGCGAAATAGTAACCATGTTGGTCATACGATATTATAAAACTAGGATTTAATAAAACTCGATAAGCATAAATGTTTTAAAGAAATTTCAAAAATAAAAGAGATTTAATACCTATATGCTATTTTTCATGAAGATTAGATAGTTAGCCGTCGAGGTGATAAGCAAAGATGGAATAGTTGGGATTGGGCTAAGGAAACCTCAATACGATTTTTGTAAAAACATCTACATTTAGGACGTTTCGGCTACTCTTTGGTAGCCTTCGTCAGCTAAAATGACAAGAAAAAACAGACGGACAGAAATTAATTATAAACTTTTTTCTCTGTATTAATTTCTGTTTTTTTTTCTTGTCATTTTAGCTGACGAAGGCTACCAAAGAGTAGCCGAAACGTCCTAAATATAGATTTTTTTTTACAAAAATCGAATTGAGGTTTCTTTAGCCGAATCCCAACTATTCCATCTTTGCTTATATGCTATTTTTCTGTTTAGTTTAATATGTCAAAAAATGTTTGCAATACTAGGGATAAGTGGATACCCCTTAAAGACATTGCTAAATTTTCTTCCAAATTGTTAAAATCAAAACTGTCATAAGACAATGTCAGCCTTAGATATATTGTAGTTAAATTCTCAAAATAAATTGACCGTGCTTGCCTTGCCATTTTCTTCTAGTCAATAATGTAAAATTATATTCAGAAAAAAATGAAAATTGTCACTTCCTTCACAGGACAGTTTCATTATGGTTGCTCAGAGTTTTTAGTCACTCTACCCGACATCTTCAATATGGTTGCTCAGAGCTTTTAGTCACTCTACCCGACATCTTCAATATGGTTGCTCAGAGCTTTTAGTCACTTTACCCGACATCTTCAGACTTTTGATAGAATAAAAAGCGCATCAATAGTTTTGTTGCACTTTTATATTTTTGAGATTTATAAACATTTCTTTACGAACCCATTCTGTTTTATATTTTTATAGATGTCGGCGTATTTATGTAACAAAACCATATAGTTTTTTTTATTGCGTTGCAGCACTGAGGAAGGTGGCTTATGAAAGAGCCTTAGCGCACTAAATGACACAAGTTTTTGAGAAATGTGACAATAACCAATTCGCCTGGTTCATTATTTTCCTTTTAAATAATTGTGCCAGATTTTTAAATGAAATAAAAAAAAAAAAAGATTAAAATTGTATGCATAGCCTTTCTGAGGAAAATTAGTTTACGAAGGTCCTCCGCGAGGTACTTATTTTTTTATAGAAATTAAATGTTTATCAATAGTTGTAGAAAAGAATATGTAATATAGGGAGTGGGGAAAAATGATAATTCTTGTTGTAAGTGGAAGGTTAAAACAATTATATATACTACACTATTAATATACATATTCACTATATTTATTTTTTCCCTGCATGTTTCATGACCTTTTTGAACCTCTTCAAGGGAATATGTTGTAAATACATAACATGAGGAGAAGAATCATTTACTTGAAGGGAAGAAATAAATGTAGTTACGTTTTTTTGACCTTCCACCTTTAATGAGAATTCCTATATTCATGTAAACTATCAGTTAAGAATTTATTGAAGGAAAAATGTGTTTATAATCACTCACTGTGACTATTACGCCAGAGAAACGAGTGTTTTCATATATATTTTAATCAACCCTTTGCTTTACACGTTACGTATTGAATTGTGTAATAATATTGTTGTGTGATAAAGACGGAATGAATTATCTACACGACCGAGTGATATAAATTGTCAAGCGGACAGGAGAACGAATGCATAAAGCAAATGCACGAGTCTACACTCCAATCCGTCCATTACTACGATATCTAGTTTTTAGAGCTGCGCAAAGATAGTTTATAAGAAGGCGGATAAATATTATAAAAGTCCGTCACGCAGGAGCTGCATAACTAAGCACTTTCCTCAGAATTTGGGTAGTGTAGACTGCTTTCCAGAACAATTTGCTTAAAATATCCTGCATAAATAAAATAAAAACATGAATAGTTCTCTTTTAATTTTGTAATGAGTAACTGATAAATTATTAATTTGCTTCCAGAGTTATGTTTACACATGGTACCTACTACACTACGTAATAAATACAAAAAACCTCATATTATCGTATTTTGATCTAACGCAGGAACCGGATACAGTCCCTCTAGCGCTCCTTGCGGCGCCTTTGTGGACCTATGTCTGGCTGGCTTTTCTATTGAAATATATTACAAAGTAAACCCCCCTTTCCGATTGACCGATTCAGCTCATTTTTATAACACTTCTTTCCCATGAGTTACCCACGTTCACCCAGCAGAAATTACGACCAGTATGAGTATATTAGTAATTTGGGTCCGGAGTAAACCCCCCCCCCTCCTAATGAACCGATTTAGTTTATTTTTACATCACATTTTTACCTGTAGATTACCACTACGAATATCGAGTTTCGTCGAAATATACCAAAAATCACGGTTGGTAGTGGCGAATTGGTATTGTGGGTCTGGAGTAAACCCCCCCTCTTAATGAACCGATTTAGTTTATTTTTACAACACATATTTACCTGTAGATTACCACTATGAATACCCAGTTTCGTCGAAATATACCTAAAATTACGGCTGGTAGTGGCGAATTGGTATTGTCGGTCCGGAGTAAACCCCCCTCCTTATGAACCGATTTAGTTCATTTTTATATCTCACTTTTCTCTCTATATTACCACTACGAATTACTATTACGAAAACTACGGCTGAAATGGTCAAATTAGTGTTTTGGGTTCGGGGTAAACCCCCCCTTCCGGTGGACCGATTTTGGTGGTTAACGAACTCGTTCAATCGTTTGCTAATTGAATGCTATATACCAAGTTTCGTGACGAAAAAACAAAAACTCTGGCCGCTATCGTGTTAACAGACATATATATATATAAATTTTAACGGGGGTCATTTTCGGTGTCTACTAGGTAGGATCGATAAAGATTTGAAGAAATTTTTCAAAAATTCCGTCATGAGTCTCAATAGCTACTTTCCTTCGGAGGAAAGTGCTAAAAGCGCATATACGTCTAGTATAGATAATCAGTTTCAACACAACCCCTGCGGTGTTTCAATAAGGATATTAATTATTGTAGCGATTCCTACCATAGGATCTAGTTAGCAGATAGAAATAGAGAAATCAGCTGTCAACTACAATCTAGGAAACATTGACAGTGATTGGATTAGAAACTGCAAGTGCAGTTAGCATTATTTTTTCTGTTGGTATGAAATAACTATTACTTGTTATTTAATGTAATTTTAATATTTCTTATAAAATCTAATCAATTTTTTTTTAGCGTTTCCTGTCACTCAAGAGGAAGGACTCGATGTTAGAATTCCGATGACTATATATTTATTTATTGCTGAGCGCTAAGAAAGCGACTCACTCCATATAATTTTTATATATACATTCAATCATTAATTATATTATAATTAATATATTATGCACATTATATTATAATATATGAATTATAAATTTATAATTTGTATATACCTATACAAACATAGTTATATACACTTATACATTTACAAGATCTTACTTATAGTACGTGTAATTGTAAACTAGAAATAGAATTACCCTATAGAAAAGAAGCATACAAAAAGCAAAACAAAACAAATTATAAACTATTAAACATTTTGGAGTAATTGTATAATAAATAACCGCCACATTCAATACATCACAGAATAAAAACGTTAGCCATTAAAAATAAAGGATAAACAACGTCAAGCAAGAGAAAAAAAGTTTAGATTTTTATGTATATGTTAGTTTTTTTAAGATATTTGATTATTGCTTCAATATATTGGCAGTTATAAGACAGAAGTTCGGTCACGTCCACTGGTATGTCTAAATTTTATTGTCGTCTGCAATCCGATTAAATTCCGCCGAGGAATGTCATGGATGAACCATTGGGCCAGGAAGTTCAGTCCTTGAAATATATGTTTATATATAAATATATATTAAAAGACATTAGCAGTTTCAGACATGCGATGAAATAATTTTTGCTGTAAAATGATTTTTTGAACATATGTAAATAGACATAAATAACAGGTATTATTATTATTATTAATACCTAACAGAAGCCTATAGACAGAGAAAGAGAACTTATTAAATCCCAACGCAATCGACAAAGTCGCTTTCTGCTAATGAACAAATTCGGAAGAGTGAAGGCTACACTCAGCACGAAGATGAAATCTGGGGTTCCACAGGGGGCCATACTCAGCCCATTGCTCTACATATTGTACTGCAGTGATATGTTTCAGCCTGGAAACTCATCACTCGCCACAATCGCAGACGACACACTCATCGTCTCGAGGAGAAGTGACGGATTAGGTATCATCCTAATTGCGAAAATGGGAACAAATTACTCTGGAAAAATATTCATGTAAATAAACATATCACTCGGAAAATTCGAAAATAAAGACCCGCCACAGCTGACAATGGAGGTACAACCCAATCCAATCAAGTGGAAAAGCTAGTGAAAAAATCACACTCTTCCAGTTTCCAGCATTTCCATATTTTATCAACTGAGACAAATAAAAATATCACGAGTAAAACACAGACTTTACAAAGACATTTTAAACCTATAAATTTTACCCGAAAGAAAAAGAAATGAAAATTCTTGTTATTTGTGCATTATACGTTTGTATAGGTCTGAATAGAATTTGGTGCCCCTTTGGGATGGTTCTTTTACCAGAATTCTTTAAAAGTTCAACATTTTATTGAATCTACAACAGATCCCATTTGGGAGCAAAACAATTTACTAATTTTTTCTATGATTTTTAAATGAGTCCTAGGTGGTGTGCTATATGGAAACATTAAAATGACGCAATTCTGGTGGGCGAAAAGTTTTAATTGTACGATATACAGTGTAGGTGTCGAAGTATATGAGTCAATAAACTGTAAAACTACAAATAATTTTAGGGTTACTATTTTGTCTGTCGGTTCTAGATGCTTTACCACCGTGCAGTAGGAGTTATTACAATTGCTAAATGCATATGGTTTATAGCAAATGGTCACCGCCCCCGTTACATTTTTATGCTAATCGTTTGCAGGGCGCGTTTTTTAGTCGCACTAATAGGTCGATAAATTTACATGTGATTTGTAAACGCCAGACGAGAGTGGGGAGTGGGGTAGTAAGATATAAAAAGATATACAAGACAAAGCTAAAAATGCCGGCAGTCGAATGCATCCAATTTCCAAGCAGTGATTTCGTTTTGTTGTTAATTGTTTGGATTGAAAGTATAAATCAATGTAGGTAATACTGTTCAGTTCCTTCCCTTAGGTATTTATGCAGTAACGTTGTTACTGCATAAAAGTATACAAAACAAAAATAAAATAAAATAAACATTTACTTACGGTAAAACTCAGAGATTTA
Organism: Gonocerus acuteangulatus; assembly: GCA_946811695.1. Taxonomy (NCBI): domain Eukaryota; kingdom Metazoa; phylum Arthropoda; class Insecta; order Hemiptera; family Coreidae; genus Gonocerus; species Gonocerus acuteangulatus. The sequence goes on along the minus strand of OX328129.1, from coordinate 20,919,577 downwards.
TCCCAGACAGGTGGTAATGATTAGGAGCAGAGAGAAAACCCGCTTATCACCCCAACCCTATCCTCCAATATATATATATATATATATATATATATATATATATATATATATATATATATATATATATATATCCATAAAGAGCGTTGTTGGTCCTCTCCGTACTCCTATATTTCGCCGGATTCCTTTCCAGCTTTGTCAGATTATCATATATATATATATATATATATATATATATATATATATATATATATATATATGTGTGTGTGTGTGTATATGTGTGTTTATGCAGCCTTCTTCAGCTAAAAGAATATATATTAAATATACACAATTACAGAAGAGAATTATTAATTGTAAGTCATGAAAAATGTTTATATATAGGCATATTAAGTTAACAAAGGTTATTTTTGTTGAAAAAATAAATAAAAAAATAAAATAAAAAAAAATAAATAAATGTATATTTAAAGTTTAGACGAAGAAGGCTGTCAAAGACATACTGAAACGTTTGAAATATCCAATAACTATATATATCCAATACTTTTCAAGCGGAAAATCAACAAAACAGAATTAACAAAAACAATTCAGTTTATTTTATTTAAGCGCTACATGTTTCACACACTAGATGCCTCTTCAGGAGCTAAAAATGTCACTAAACTCGAAATACGGCCTAATTGTATTAACGCGAACCAAGGCCTCGTCAAAACTAGGTTACTACTAAATACGTATAGTGCCAATCTGTTGTGAGTAGTCAGCTTTGTAAAATTTATAGATTCCAAAAATAAAAAATTGACCATTCAAAAAAAGATTAGTCTATTATAAAAAAAAAATACATATTTAGATTTTGTCACTGGATAAAAATTAATTAAATTTTGCTTAGTAAATCCCAACCATTTCTTGACTTTTTACATCAACTAGTTTTTGGCTGAAAACCACGAAAGTATTATCAGAAGGATGAAAACAGTACAAATTGTCCACAGGAATGTTATTTTTCAGAACGTTTTCAGGGAATTCGCCCCATTTTCAATGCCCATGCACTCTAGGGATCTGGTAGCAAAGCTTGACAGAATGAAAACCAATGCATAGGCATTGAAAATGGGCCTTAGTTTCTGAAAAAGTTCTGCAAAATAAAATACTTTTGGAAATTTTTTTTTTTTTCATCCTTCTGAACATCATTTTCTGCCATCCAGCAATTCCTATAAAAAATGTATTATGAAATATTGTAATTACACCTGTACTTATTGGAAACACGAAAGTCCTAAGGAATAACACTAATTTTGGTCAATATATTTTTTTTATGTAAACATGAGCATTTAATTTTAAAACTCTGCATCAGTAAGCAATTGTAGCTTAAAATCCTAACAGATCCTATTGAGAAAGAAGGTATAATGTATGTATTTTTTAGGAAGGGTTTTTTATGGCCTTAATCTGGATTTAAAGGACCCTGAGAGTCATTCCGAATCTTAATGCGCCGAATAAAGATCCCCCATCATTTGTATCCTTTAAAACCTTCTCATAATGACGTTACGGTCCGACGTGAATGTCATAATTTAAAAAGTCGAAGCTAATTTTTAATGCACTCTAGAAAACAGTGTTGACACTCCTGGTTGTCCGGATTAAAATTCCCTACGAGGCGGGGAAAAAATTCCCCCGGGGGGTAATCCCGCTCCAATGACACGGCAGCCTGGTTAATTAATCTTTTTATTTTTTCCCTACCTAGGGGCTCCTAATGAGATGGGAGCGTGTGTGTGCGCGCGTTATGAAGAAATATGGCCGACCGGACGTGTAAGCAGAAACGCGGTATTAAAGGTTGATATATAGTGGAGGGTGAGTCCAAATCCGAAAGGAGACGATATAAACGAGGCGATATTTATCGTCTGGGGTTCCGAGAGTACATAAGTCGGATTAGCGGAGGATTTGTCAGGTGGGGTCGTGTCTGGATGGGCGTCCTCCGATCCTCGTGGTGGGCTTTCGGGAGGCGAACCTTAAAAAAACCTTGCGAGCCGTCTTCAGGACACAAAAACCCTTGTAAGAATTCGCCGGGGTTTTGGGCCTTGGTTGATGTTCTCAAGGAATGGAATTCGGGAGCTGTTCATAACAGAAACTGCAAAATGTGTTTCTCTATAATCCACATTACTAGAATAATTTTGGTTTCTAAAGTGAAGAACTTAAACCTATCTTCATCTTGAGGTGTTAACAGTTAGCCGTCGAGGTAATAACCAATCAGGGATTAGTTGGGATTCGCCTAAGAAAACATCAATACGATTTTTCTAAAAATCTGTATTAAGGACGTTTCGGCTACTTTTTGGTAGCATTCGTCAGCGAATAAAGTAAGCTGTCAAAGAATAGCCGAAACGTCTTTAATACAGATTTTTACAAAAATATTCGGTTTTTCTTAATCGAATACCAACTAATCCCTAATTTCTTAAGCCTATTTTTATTTATTTATTTATTTTTTAAATTTTACTTTTAAATATCTTTTTAGTTTCAATTAGTATTATTAAACTGCTTGACAGTATGCTCGTCAAAGAAGCTATGAACCGATGAAAACGTACCGAACTAAACTTCTCGACAGGGAAAACCTTCTCACATATACGTTCGAGTTCAGCCCTAAGTCTTCTGGACACTAAGAACATCCTGATGTCCAGAGTCGAAAAGTCCTTCCACATTCCATTAGGTCTTCCTGAAGATCTGGCTCAAGATATGATCAATTTCGAGCTTATCGTACATTTTCTTAAATCTCTGTGGTACTACCTCCATGGGACCACCTCAGTCGGAGAAACTGTTCTCGAACAAGCGGATTTCGTTTCATTGACTTTAAAAGAGTATATATTCTAAGATTTTCAAACACCACATTACATGATAACGCGCTAAGATTATGAAGTACCTACGCGATGGAATTTTATAATTTGTTTATTTCGGAAAATGGGTGCCAGCCCCTACTACTGCTTGGTTCAGTCATCTACATCTGTATCTATGGTCAGACATCTGATATTCTGGACTTTACCTCTAATCTAACCTCAGGTAATTTTCTCATCTGACTTTGTCTACTGAAGTGTAGGTCTCACTTAGACAAGTGTGATACAATTTGTATACCATTCTACTTCCAAATGTTTGCAGAAACTGACTTCCTAAGCCTTTATCTCTTTTCAGAAAAACACTCGATATCACATGTTGAGTTCCGCGTGTGTTTGCTTTAATTATTATTTTTTATATTAAAATTCCAGGTATCTTCAAATTTTGCGTTAAAGATTTCATAAAAGTCTAAAGAAAGTGATGTCATTGGCCAAGTGGCCGAAAATGAATATTGGAAAGAAATTATGGCTGGATATTCAATTCATCATCTTCAGGACACAAAAATCCTTGTAAGAATTCCTCAGTGTCCTGGGACTTGGTGGATGTTTTCAAGAAATGAAATGTGGGATCCGTTCTTAAAATGCCTGTTTTACTGAAACTGCAGGTTAAAATGCCCATTCCTATTATAATTCGATATCTAATGTGAAGAAGTTCAAACCATTCCGTTCCTTCTTATCTACGGCTATATATCTTCATCTCATTACGTTTATAAATTCTGTTGTACTAACCAAACAAGTAATATTAGAACCCTTTGAATCACGAAGAATATCTATTCTGAGCTTTTCAAATCGCGTCAACTTCAACGACACTTTGGAGGCGCCCAAAGATCACGTTATTATCACCTTAAATGCCTAAAAATTAAAGTTCATTGGCTTCAGGGCCTTTTTTCATCTCGTTTAAAAAATATTTTCCATCAAGGATAACATGTCTAGAGATGATAGGGAGAGCTAGATGTCCTCGCCCGAGGGAAGGTTCGGCCGCTCCGATTTCTTACAGGCTCGGCAGCTGCCATCTTCTTATTCAACAGCGCATCCACATCAGGAACAACCGGCTTAATATTTTTTTTCGTATGTATTCATAAAACTAGCTGTTATTCCTGACAAAATTCATATTAAACATTCATTCTTTACATTTCTAGATTTATAGGACGTTCAGATAGAAGTTTAATTTCGCATTCGTTTACTTCTGAGGGAAATATCTTCTTTCACACTCCATTCTGTATGGCATTTGGAAAGCTGTACAGTGAACTACACTTCGAGTAAAACTATATGAAGAATGATTATGTTTCATTTAGGACCAGGAAAGGCTTTAAAAGATAAGGCGAGGGAGATAGAGTTTAATATTTATAAATACTTAGCAAAAGTTAAGGCTCAAAACTATAACTTTGCCTGCTCAAATAGATTGTTTAGTTGAGGGAAAAGGGTGGGGTCTGTATTACAGATGCAGTAAAATGTTATAACCTAATCAGCTTTAGCTTTGGCTAAGTAACCTTTCAAAGCGTCCCTGTTCCAAAACGAGACACAATCAGTTTTTATAGAGTTTCGCCATAACCTGCAGTTCATTAAAACGCTAAGCAACTGGACGAACAGAAGGATGAGTAAAAAGCAATATTTCCCCCAAAGATTTTCGCATTAGCAATTAAACTTTTCCGTCTCATTGAACATGCTATAGTTATAAATGATGAGAATTTAAAATATAAGCCAACAAATCCAAGAGCAGTTCTACATAAATTCTCTGTAATGCTTAGCGAATGATTGTAGAATAATAATTTCTTACTTCATTGGAGAATCAAGTTTATAAAACCTTTGCTCAATCCCCTTACCTATATTGTTTGGCAATTGAATTATAATAATAGAAAAGGTTTTGACTCAAAGAAACTACATCAGCTTGTTTCCGTTTGTTTAACCCTGATATTCCACCTCAATGGAATGAAAACAACACTTCCTAACCTTCTATTGGACATTTGATAGACCTGAATTCTGAACATTATTTGATATATTTAAATAAATGTACGAATAGTCCAAAAGTGCTTATATCTGTCAACCAAGAAGTATATCTGGCGTTAATAACCTCAAAGGTTGTCACAGCTTAAATCCAATAAAAAAAAAAAAAAAGAGGAAAAGAAGTATATATTTTTAATGAATACTCATTTTCAAACCTAATGTAAAAACATAAATCTTCGTTTTCGGAAATGCAAAAAATTAATATAGAAAATATACAAAAAATGCCCTCGTATTTTTTGAGAACACCAGCATTTTATTGCCAAAGATGTCCCTTTATTATTGAAATTCTACCCCCGACTATTCTTGTAGACTATATTCATGGGAAATTTTGATAACTTCTTAAATATTACGAAAAACGTTGGAAAATCGTGGTAAGTCGAATGAAAACATTTGAAAGCATACAACAATCTTCTGTACAAGAGAAATTCTTCAGCACTTTTCGATAGAGTAGTATCAATAGAAAAATCAGTATTTAAAATTAGAAATTGTTGGTTTCGTTCCTTTGAGCCGTTTTAGCGGGTTTCCTCCCTCCCTCTATAGTGAGGACTCTCACTTATTTCATCAAGGTCATGGTGCAATCGGGAAACGCCGACAGAAGATTTCATATTTCAGACCTTATGAATGGTGAAATTTGCTACAAAAATACTTTGTCTCAAATAGATTTTATTATTATAATTTAAACTAAACGATTTTTTCATGTTAGATGAAGAATTAACAAATAATTAAATTTTAAGTTCTATTTTTCATGTTTTAATAATCCATTTTTATTTGATTACAGGTAATTTTGACGGATATAAAACGGGATGGAATTTAGCTGTGGTAAGATTTATAAATCATTGCATATTTTTCGTTTTAAAACTTGTAGTTCTCTGAATTCAGCGATGAAAAAAGGATTAGTACGACACTTCTGGTTATACTGCACTTGGATATAATACATTTCGACCCTACTCTCTCAAACTATCGAAAATGCAAAAAATATTTTTTTCCAATTTCGAAACTTCGCTCTTAGATTGTGGACGATTCAGACTTATCACTAGAGCCCGGAAGTTAGGCATTTATTTTTGGGTGAAATAGGCAGGCAAAAAGGCACTTAAAATACTGAAAACAGGCACTACTGTAATTAAAATAGGAATTTATTAGGAGTGAAAGCAAAGAGGAACCTTACTCATTAATGATGAAATATGTATTTTAAATACTCATTCATTTTTGTTTATTACCAACTAGCTGTTACCCGACGTGCCATGCTACGCCTACTTTCTGCTTCCATAAAATCAAAAATAAATTAGGAACCCCGTTCATTGTTTTGAACCCGTGGCCTCCGAACTGTGAGTCGTAAACGATTTTAACATAGCCTATGGCTCTCCCCGAATCAAGACTTACATGTGTCCCAAGTTTGATCGAAATCGGTCGAAATGTGTGGATTTGTATAAGGAACAAACATACAGACAGACAGCTAGTAGACGTTTTTGACTTAGCCTAGGAGACTTCCCGGATCAAGACTTACCAGTATTCCAAGTTTGGTCAAAATGTGTGGATTTGTATAAGGAGCAAACGGACAGTCAGACACGTGATTTTTATAAATATTTAAATAGATTTATCACAGAATTACAGTACTTACTCTCAAGGGAATTACTTCCCTTTTTTTTTTCTTTTCTTTTTTTTCTTTTTTTTTTCTTTTGTACGGCGCATCTACATCTAGGTCATTAGTGCCGTAGTTCCCTTGTTACAAGCAACAACAATATGCTTTTTCAAAGTATCAACTCTCATAATAGACCTTCTCAGAAAAAATGTTTTTCATCATGGCAAAACTTCCTCTGCATTATCTTAGCATTTCTAAATCCGGAATCGCAGGTCATTACACCATTGTCACAGCAAAAGGTGTGTGAGGAAGGAGACGTACTTCTCTCATCCTCTCTCTTTCCTCCTATTCATTATGCTTGTATATTCCTTCTACTATGGAAGGTTCTGTTATTTACAGAGGTTAAATCCATGGGTTGGGAAAATAAGCTTTCGAATAGATATTTGTGACGGAAATTTGTAATTTGAGCAACCTTGTCTTCGATGAACGGAAATTCAATATGTGCTTTTTGAAATGTTTCAATCGCAAAAAAGGCAAAAATAGCCAGCGGAGCCCAAAATAGGCAAAAAAGGCAAAATATAAATTGTCGCTACACTTCCTAAATGCAACAAAACATATTTATTTCTATCTGATTCTTCAATATATCCATTCAGATAAAAAAGGCATTTTGCCTAACTTCCGGGCTCTACTTATCACCTTTAAATGGACGAATTGTAATCAGATAGCGGACCTCAAAGGCCCCTTCAATCATAAATAAAAAATCCCTCTATAATTTCAATATTCAATAAGACCATACCAAAGGAGGTTCTACATAGGGAAGGTACGGTGAATGGTAACTGTTATTTTTGAATACTCCCTAAAGGGGAATAAAGGAAGGCCTTTGTGGATCTAGGCAGGGAGGCCTATAGATCAGCGTCAGTCACAGATCGGCTCAGAGTAACAGCTACTGGTAGCTAGCGGTGACCGTGGTGAGGGATAACGGAACCTCTTCAGCCCTTATCTGGAACATCTGCATTCATGTCACGGATCTCATCTGGAAAACGGCAAAGGGAAAATTTCAATAATGATTGCTTAAATAATTCTTTGCAGCGATGAAATTCGATATGTAACGCTCTGCTGGGTAAGTAAGTCATTTGTAGCATTGAATTGCACATTCGTACTCTGTTAAGCCCACCACCACTCACAATTGTTGGTCATTAGTAAAACCTCCGTTGATTAGTGTTGTACTGTCAATGTTCTGCGTAAAAATTCACATAACCTGTATTTTGAGTACAAAGAACTACACGAATTGATAAAGTCAACTTTTGCGACAGAAGTCACCTCCACCGCTGGTGACAGATACCAAACAAAAGTTGGTATTGGTCTATTTCATGTTAGGAGTACTAATTTCTTTTATTGTTATTATTATAACTATAAATATCTTAATAAGACAGAATTATGTAGACGTTGAGATGATAAGAAGTTGGTTTTCGGCTAAGTACAACAACCAGCATTTTGTAAAAATCAATATTTTGAGAGTTTCGGGCTGCTTTTTAGCACCCGTGATGGAGGAAAGCCACCTAAAAGTTCTCGTGTTCTTCCTCTCTCACCTAGGCATTTGTTGCTAAAGAAGTCTGCCAAAGTGCATGTTTGCTGAAAATAAAATTTTGCATGGACACTCCCTTTAACATGTAAACACTCGCTAATAAAGTATTTTTTGATATTCAAATTTTAAAGTATTTTTAGAGGTGTTTGAATTTTTAGTTGATTGGTGGCAGCATGCATTGTTGGGACAATAACAGGTCAGCTGTTACCGTACTGTATCTATTTTATAATATTATTTTTATTTGCGGTTGGCGCACTTTGGCATACTGGAAATTGATTTTGGGGGGTGATGGCCCATCCGAGGTAATAATATCCCGAAGCCTTGGCAATGCTCGCAAATATGATGGGTGTTTCCAAACATCTTGGAAACAGGACCACGGAAAGACGCTTCGACGTTTCTTGTCACCACTTGTGGGTTGCTTCATCGAGTTGGACTTCCTTTGTTTCAGAGGCAGATGGTTAAACCATTACTTCCCGTCATATTGTCAGACTGCCTCATAGGTAATAAATCTCTTCCGTAACATCCTAGAAGGTACTTCCTATAGCCTTTAGCGAGTGCTTTACGGTGGTATGATAGGGCTGCGTGCGGTGTGTGAGTACAGGCAGTATTGTGTGTAGTTCTAGTTCGCTGCAAATATGGTTATCTCCCGGCTACAAGTGGCCGTTAGCTCCGAACAAAGAGCTACGCCTCTCAAGAGCTCCTATATTCCCTTTGGCCGCTTTAATGGAACGCTCCATTAACTACAGCCGTTGCTCTGATTGTTGTAGTTTGTATAGTATTTATATATGGAATATTGAAAGGACCTAGGCTTGTTTGCATATACAAATTGCGTGGGATCTTGCGAAGAGTAACTGTGTCTGAGAAACCGTTGAAATGTTGAGGCATACAACTTGTGTACGGGTTCACTATTTGAAGGAAAGCCGCTTGGGACAATCCTCTTACCCGATCCGGAGGCTTCAACCAGAATTTTGTCTCATTATCAAGAGATTCTATCATTATCAGGACGCGGGCAGGGTACTTCTAATGTGTTTGTATGTTTAACGGCGTATTAACAATTGGGCTATCCATGTTGCTATCTACAGCCACCTTTTTATAAAGCTAACAGCACGTGGTCGGTCACCCATTTAGGTACTGGCCACGTCAAACGTTGATAAACTTCGGTTATCAACGGGAACCGGTGCATTTAACGTGCCGTTGGCCAGAGTCCTTGCGCTCAATAACTGCAGAATATTTTGCTATGCATTTCGAAAATTAAAGATTAATGGTATACTCCTAATTGATGACATCGATACTCGTGACAAAAATCAAATTTATTCAAGGTGTTCAGTTTTGATGGTTAATAGAACTGCATTTTTGTAATACAAATTAGTTGTTATATCCGACGTTTTAGCTTCAATTTAACTGATGTAGCGACTTTCAAACGTATAACCGTTATGAAATAAATATCTCTTTTTCCTCTCTTCCAAAACTATTTTATATAGGAGTAGTAGAGTTTTGAGAAACACACTTTGTTTCTTAACAATGTAGTTCCTGCATTGTGGCAATTTATTTTTTTGCATTATATTGATATAACTTCCTTATTCCATCATACATGTTCCCTTCTACAATTAGGTATCCTCTTTAGAAAATACTAATGTAATAAAAAAAAAAAAAAATTCTAAGTACCTACTACATCAAAATCGTTGATTATCCTTCTTTATGTTGCTATTAGGGATATTTTATAATTACAAGAAGAGGAAAATAATCATACAAAAATAATAATAGAGTAGATATCTACACCGCTTCTAATAAATCTCAAATTACTTCACAATATGGCATTGCTGAACGGTACTTTTTCAGGTATGTGAAGAAGTCACAACCTCCACAGTTTTTTACAAAGTACTTTGAAACTGAAAGATAAATAATAAAAATGTGCAGCTAAACAAGTTCCATTTTTCATGAATTTTCTGGGGATCCAAGTGGACGACAAATGGGTCTTATATTTTTTTTAAATTTAAAATGTTGATGTGTTTTATGACTGGACTAGAAATCACTTAACACTCAATACTTTAATTGGCAATTTATTGGATACGGTAACAAATAACCAATTAACTGCTATATAAAGGTAGTACGGAAAGCCCAGATTTAAGACGAGACTAGTATCGAAGGGCAAGCCCCGATTTAAGACGAGACTAGTATCGATGGGCCAAGCCCCGATTTAAGACGAGACTAGTATCGAAGGGCAAGCCCCGATTTAAGACGAGACTAGTATCGAAGGGCAAGCCCCGATTTAAGACGAGACTAGTATCGAAGGGCAAGCCCCGATTTAAGACGAGACTAGTATCGAAGGGCAAGCCCCGATTTAAGACGAGACTAGTATCGAAGGGCAAGCCCCGATTTAAGACGAGACTAGTATCGAAGGGCAAGCCCCGATTTAAGACGAGACTAGTATCGATGGGCCAAGCCCCGATTTAAGACGAGACTAGTATCGAAGGGCAAGCCCCGATTTAAGACGAGACTAGTATCGAAGGGCAAGCCCCGATTTAAGACGAGACTAGTATCGAAGGGCCAAGCCCCGATTTAAGACGAGACTAGTATCGAAGGGCAAGCCCCGATTTAAGACGAGACTAGTATCGAAGGGCAAGCCCCGATTTAAGACGAGACTAGTATCGAAGGGCAAGCCCCGATTTAAGACGAGACTAGTATCGATGTGCCAAGCCCCGATTTAAGACGAGACTAGTATCGAAGGGCAAGCCCAGATTTAAGACGAGACTAGTATCGAAGGGCAAGCCCCGATTTAAGACGAGACTAGTATCGATGGGCCAAGCCCCGATTTAAGACGAGACTAGTATCGAAGGGCAAGCCCAGATTTAAGACGAGACTAGTATCGAAGGGCAAGCCCCGATTTAAGACGAGACTAGTATCGATGGGCCAAGCCCCGATTTAAGACGAGACTAGTATCGAAGGGCAAGCCCCGATTTAAGACGAGACTAGTATCGAAGGGCCAAGCCCCGATTTAAGACGAGACTAGTATCGAAGGGCAAGCCCCGATTTAAGACGAGACTAGTATGGAAGGGCAAGCCCCGATTTAAGACATCTGAACCATCGCACTCGCTACGTGGCTGGCCATGTCTACCCGTGAAGATCACTGGAGCGGAATCCGGACAGCGAAAAAATACACCAATATTCTTCATGACTCCTGTCTTCCAACGAAAATTTCTTCGACATTTTTCATCCGTGAATAATTTAGTTTTCCATGCCTTTAACCATTTTTAAGCTCCATAAAAAAAAATTAAAAACCATTTTTCTGAGAAATTGAATTATGAATTCCTCCTTTTCATTCTTCCATTAACATTCATTCGCGTAACCTTTCAAGCAGTAAAAACTAAAACCTATCTTAAAACTTTCTTCGTTATTAAAAGCCTCAAATAGTAAACGTTTCTCAACACAATTTTAATTTCAATAAAATTATGTCAACTTTAATAATTATTCTTACACTGAACTGAAAATACGATTAAAATATAATATGCATTATATTAACAAAAATGTATATATACAAATTAATATACCTTTGAAATGGCTATAGCTTGCCAAAGTAGCACTTGCCCTTAAAGAGCCATGCAAGAGATACTGGCCTTGTGGTCTTATTTCTTATCAAATTATCAGACTTTATATAAATTTTTTTATTCCTTATAACGTTTTTGCTATAAAGTCTTTATTTAGATTTGAAATATCCAAAGGACATTTCGTGTTTCAAAAATGGCACAAGTCTCTAAATCTCATCCGATTTCAATGCATTTTTCTAAATGTGAATTAATAAAATTTATAATAACATTGTCCAGTCAGACTTTTGTTTTGTGTTTTCCTTGTTTATTAAATTACATGTAAAGAAGTTAAATTCACGAAGTTTTACAATTGAATATAAAAAAAAAAAATTCATTTTTCATCTAACTTAATATCAGCACTGATATCGTTAAAATTAAACATTCAAATCCTGATTATACTTGAAAAAATTCAAACTGACACACCTTCATGAAACGTAAATTCAAACTGACACACCTTCATGAAACGTAAATTCAAACTGACACACCTTCATGAAACGTAAATTCAAACTGACACACCTTCATGAAACGTAAATTCAAACTGACACACCTTCATGAAACGTAAATTCAAACTGACACACCTTCATGAAACGTAAATTCAAACTGACACACCTTCATGAAACGTAAATTTATCTTAATACAACAATGAGATTAATTTAAATAATATTTAGTATAGAGAATAATTCTAATGAATTAAATATGATAAATTATTCTTTAAGTAGATTGTGTGCTTCCACGTCTATCGGAAGACTACTTTTATAAGGATGGTTAAAACTTCGTAAATTTAAGTTCTTTACACGTAATTTAATAAACATGGGTACCAAAAAGCAAAAATCTGACTAGACAATGTTGTTTTAAATTTCATTAGCTTTCATTTTTTAAAAAAAAAAAAAATTGCTTTGAAATCGGTTAAGACTTCGAGTTTGTAGCCTTTTATGAAACACGAAATGTCGTTTGGTCCCACTGTGCAACTGTCGGAAAAAGTAGAATTTTGAACACAAACATTTTCGGTAGGTATATTCGGATGTTTAATTTAATCGTATGTTCTATGAAATCTCTCGTTAGCACTGCATTTTGTAACAAGCGGATTTTTGTTTTACTAGAGGGAAAGGAAACGCGCTAAAAGTGATATTCACTTGGCTTAGAATTGGGTACTAGTGTTTAATGTTCAAAGCAGAAAAATCTAATTCAATAACATTGCAAAAACATTAAAAAGTCCGTGACGCAGGAGCTGCATAACTAAGCACTTTCCTCAGAATTGGGTAGTGTCGAGTGCACTCCTGAATAATTTTCTTAAAATAACCTATACCTATAGATAAATAAAATAAAAATATAAATAACACCTGTTTCAATTCAATTCAAACATAGTACAAAGTAAATCCCCCCCCCCCTTGCGATAGACCGATTTAGTTAATTTTTACAACACTTCTTCCTTATTAGACACCCAGGACGTATACCGCGTTTCGTTACAATACAGCAGAAATGACGACCGGTATGAGCAAATTAGTAATTTGGGTCAGGAGTAAACCTCCCCTCCTAATGAACCGGTTTAGTTTATTTTTACAACACATTTTTCTCTTTAGTTGACCAGAACGAATACCGAGTTTCGTTGAAATACAACACAAATTATGGCTGGTATTGGCAAATAACTACTTTCGCTCCGGGGTAAACCCCATCTCCAGATGGACCGATTTTCTTGGTTAACGAACTCGTTCAATCGTTTGATTGGGGAATACTACATACTAAGTTTCGTGGAGAAGAAACAAAAACTCTGGCCGGTATCGTGTTAACGGACACATATATAACTATACATATATATAAATTTTAACTGGGGTCATTTTCGGTGTCTACTAGGTAGGATCGAGAAAGATTCGAAGACATTTTTCAAAAATTCCGTCATGAGTGCAACCTCAATAGCTACTTTCCTTCGGAGGAAAGTGCTAATAAAATCAGGTAGACAGGTAAATTATAACCTTAATATTATAAGAGGTACGTTAAGAAAAATTAATTAGTCTAATATAAAGAGAATAAATTAATTAACGACATAAAAACGCGTTAAAGTCTCCAGTAAATGTTTAAGAGCGCGTTAAAATCACCGGGCAGAAGACAAGTAGAAGAAGGCGACAACTATTGCACCATAAATTGTTAAAGGTATTCCTCATTATGGAGAACACGACGAGAAGTGCTATCTATGGCTTGCTAACAACCTAGGAGAGCATCTGCATGTACTATCTGATGAGGACGCTCTCTTATAGGATAGCTGGCTAATTTATCTCTAATAGTCAAGCTTAAAAAGATTTTATTTAGGCTATTGGACAGAAAATATTGCCGGGTAATTAATTAACATAGAAATTAAATAATAAAAAATTGTATTCCTAAGTTAACCAATAAGAAACCTGACCAAATGGCAGTAATTTTATTAAAGATCTTTATACTGGGCTGGTGGAAAAATAATGCAGGTTTTTATATGACCAATTTGTTCCAGATGACTAAAAACCAGAGATCGAAACAGTTTAGTTTTTATCGAAAAAGTTAAAATTTAACTGTTAAAAAAAAAACTTTTATTTAAAAATTGTAAGAGTAAATGTTATACAGAACTCCTAAAATTAAGTATATGAAAATAAAAGTTAATTTAATACTTTTATTTTTTTCAATGTGAAATAAAAGTTTTCAGAATTTTATACTAGAATTTTAGAGTTTCGTTGGTTTCCAATTGCTGGAATACTGGCAAGAAAGAAAATACACACTTCCGTTCCTATATTAACCAGCACTTATCCTACACCCCCAGCCCAGCCACTCAAGTAAGTGTTGAAAGGGCCTTTTCAACCCTAAAGTATATATTAAATCATTATAGATATAATCTATATTCATGGGCGTATATAGGAAATAATTTCCAGGGGGGGGGGCTGAGACCATTTCCGGGGTATGAAATACTAACAATTTAGAACTTGGAATTGTTTTAAGTAACTAAAACGCTATTACAACTAAAATAAAATATTTTTTATGAACTATGTGATCTTATTTAATTTATTTTTAAGGGTTTCATGACACATTTTTACCATGAAATCAAAATTTCGGGGGGGGCTGCAGCCCCCTCAGCGCTTTTATACGCCCATGTCTAAATTCCACAAACTTACAGAATATATTATTATCGAAATTGAATTAATTCTTCAAAATAAGTGAAATGTTCTCTTTTTTAAAATTTTTAAATTTTGTATGTGTACTAACATATATTTGTTGATACAATACAAAAAATGAACATTAGTAGCTTTAATTTATTCCTTTAAAGTTTTTCCTATTTAGTATTTTAATAGCAATTACTTTTAAATTTTTATTTTTTAAGTTGAAGAATAACAGTAAAATATGTGTTATATTTTCTTGTCAATAATTTCTCTAAAATATCATGCTTTTATATTCATTGGATTTTATTAAAATCTAATTTTATCGCCCTGTAATTCAGAGCTCAGAATTCAATGAATGCTTGTGAGTCAGTTAGAAGAAAACTACACTTCTTAAACTTGGTCATGCTTTTTGGCAGCCTTCTTCAGCAACAAATGTCCAAGCAATGGAGGAAGACCACGAGAACTTTTTGCTGACCACGGACTAAACAGGAACAACAATTAACTGTTCACACGGCTCACTATTAAAATGACTTCCGTTTAGTGATAATATTTTCTGAAGTCTTCGCCATTCTTAGAAGATATTTCCTTCAAGAATTTTGCCCAAGCTTCGGCATTACCGTTAGTGTTATTTCGCCGACAAAGACCCCGAACCTTTATTCTGCAGGCTTGCCTCCATATTCCTCGGAGGTTCGGTTGTATCCCACAATTACACCGCAAAACAGAAAGTAATTATTCGCTTAGGCCAAGCTTTGAGTACTTTTTCGTCGTTAAATTTAAAGGCTATTCAATTATTGCCTACAAAAGAAAATATTTTGTATTTGTTTTTTTTTTTCAAGCGTAAAATCATTAGTATCTCAGATGCTTTATGTTATTATTTTTAAGGAATATATATTTTTTAAATTTACATATTTATATAAAGGTCTCTATGGTGATGAGTCCTAATATAGATTGTGGAATAAACATTTCAATTGACATTACAACTTATATAAACAACGAAGGCCCATAGGGGCAGATACTTTAGTTATCTGATACTTGACCATAAGGCATACTAGGGAGATAGTTTGGTAAGTACTGTGCTCAGGCCGCCGGATTTCGCCTTAGCAAGTACCCATTTATACATTTATTAAAGGCTGGGTTGGCTTAGGGATGGTCAGGGAGGCCGTATCCAACCCACGAACGAAGACACTAAAATATAAAATCTTTAGTGCACTCGGGTTTTGAACTCAGGTCCTCCAACATAGTCGATTAGTAGTCGAGTACTCTATTACTGAGCTAATCTCGACCCCAAACAAACCACATGTGTAAAACAATTCATTTTTAAATTAATAAAAAAATATCTGGTCTCAACGTGGGCTAGTGGCTAACGCTTTGGATTCTCGTGTGGTTCGAGTCTCGTCTGCAGTAACCAATTTTGTCATTTTAGGGCCTTGGAGCACCATGGATGTATAGTAAGGGTAATAAATTAAGAACTTTAAATTCTTTAACTTAATAAAATTTCATTTATAGCCTATTAAAATTGAAAGAACACAAAAAAGGTGGAAAATTTGTGAAAAAAGTTTTGTTTTTGAAGGGGCGAGGTTAGCTCAGTAGTAGAGCACTGGACTAATAACTTAGAGGACCTGAGTTCAAATCCCGAGCAAGCACTAAAGATTTGTTCTTCTAGTGTCTTCGTTCATGCGTTGGATTCGGCCTCCCTGACCGTCCCTAGGCCAACCCAGCCTTTAATAAATTGATTAATGGGTACCTTTAGCAGTCTAAGCAGCCAAGGGGAAAATCAGGCGGCCGGAGCATAGTACTGACCATTCTATCTCCCTTGTGTGCCTAATCAAATACCTCTATAGTATCTGCCCCTCAGGGCCTTCGTGGCCTGTTACGGGACTGTTTTTTTTTTTTTTTTTTTTTTTTTTTTTTTTTTTTTTTTTTTTTTTTTTAAATAAAATCCAATATTGTGATAGTAATGTTCTATATTGACTCTATTTTCTGGCTACATTCAATTAACAATAGATTTAAATCGTATGGTAAGTTCAGGCGATTTCCTCTCATCCAGTCTGTTAGTAAATGCTTTATCTAAACTTTGTATTAAATATTTCCCATTGTGGTTGTTCTTGTTTCGTCATTAAGATTCATGTGTTAGTCGAGAATGGCTAATCCATAATAGGGTCAAAAGAACTTCATCTCATCGAATTCTGGATAAACTGGATGGGCAAAAAATAAACCTATGAAACTTTGTTCGGAAGTTTTACAAACTAGGTTTCTATACATATAAAAATCACGTGTCTGTCTGTTTATCTGTTTGTTCCTTATACAAATCCACATAGTTTGGCCGATTTTGACCAAACTTGGCACACAGGTAGAATTTGATACGGGGAGTGTCATAGACTAGGTCTAAATCGTCTATCAGCTGTTTGTTCATTAAACAAATCCGCACCGTTAGACCGATTTTGATGAAACTTGGCACGCATGCAGGTCTTGATCCGGGAAGTGTCATAGGCTAAGCTAAAATCGTCTAGGACTCACAGTTCGGAGTTCACAGGTTGGAAACTGTGAACCCCAACAGTTAAAGATTTACGTTATTATATTTTATTATTATGTATTTGGTTTCTAATTTATTTTTGCTTTTTTAGATCTAGAAGATGGGTGTAGCTTGGCACGCTGGGAAACAGCTAGTGTATAATAATAATAATTATGAAATAACAATAATAGAGGACCTCTAAAACAGATATCCTCAATAAAGTTTAGTTCAGAAAAATTATCTTGCCGCATAAAAAATAAACGTTTTACGTCATAACGATAAATTTTACTAATTTAATTAGTCATGCTTCGTTATTTATTCCTGAAGAAATCTGTATTCGTTTAGTATTTTTTTTTTTTTTTTTTTTTTTTTGACAGACCAATAACAAATACGTCAATTTTCCCGAGCGAACGTTACGAACTCCTAGAACTCAATGCTCACGTACAAGGTGACGTAGTATGAAGGATCGCTCCTCACGTAGCACCACTCTAATTGGATAATTAACTGAATTATGTTAATCGTTGTGTTTCGACGAAGGTGCATCTTCAGAGATGGATGTACAGGCATTAGGGGATAGATCTTGGACAAATCGCCACCAAAAAAAAAAGAAGAAATTTTGAAAAATACTCTTTCTTCGTGGAAAACTCAACCGATAGCTTATAGCTGAGCTTTAACTAATTAATTATTGGTTTTCAAACTGTTAAAAATAAAAAATAAATTGACTTACCAGTATGTAAAGGTTAAACGTACAAGAAATATTTCAGGAAGAAGCCCCCAGGAAAAAAGATAATTTCTGCTCGCTCACTAATGGCTGTTCATCATGGGTTTCTATTTCACTATTAAACTAGGATAATTTATAAAGTGTAAATAATATATTGGAGCAACCCTATTGGCCAACCCCGGAACCAAATGGAATGCTTATATATTTCTTGAAAAATGTCTTATTACCTAGTAATAGTCCTTGGAAAATTTATTTTAGTAAAAATAAAAAGGATTTACTACTCGAAGGACTGATAATACTATATCAGGATTAGTAAGGGATCAGATAACCAAAACATGAAAAATCGATTGAAAAAAAAACCCAACTCGTAGGAATTGCGTCAGCTTAGCGCGTTTCTTTTTAGATCCCTGGTGACATTAATAAAGCAACAGAAGCAGTTATTGGTAAGTTTTGATCTTTCGTGAAGAAATATAAAATTTCATTTCAAAGAGAAGGAAGTTTTTAGGCGTCACGACAATAAACAGACATTGTGTGGAAACTAGTAGAATTGTTGCACAGATGTTTTATTTTATGAGGTTATATAAAATTACTTTAATTCATTCATTCTTTGTTAAAAGCAATAAAAAGTTTTTTGTGTTCATTAAATATTTGTACATTTTTACAACTGTCAGGAAGCCTCTAAATAAACTGACATAAACAACTTATTAAATAATAAATAAATTAATAAACTGACATAATACCAAGCATAAATTACTCTGTCCTCATTCTAAACATTCGCTCTAGCAAAACACTATTACCAATACGTTTATCATTTTCTTACCTAGTTTTAGTAATGTACTGAAATTACTGTTCAATGAAATTTTTCGAATTAAGAGGCTAGAAACAATTAAAAAGTGAGTTAAACACGAACAAAAGAACAAAACGTACACTTTCGAAGTTTAAGCACTTATTTCTTCGATTGACATCGACCCAAAGAAAGTTACTACAGTACCTTTCTTTGAGAGAATTTAATAAGCTTTCAAATCGTTGCCTTCCACTTACCATGATTTCCCAATCTTTTTTTAAATATTTAAGATAATAAACAAAGATCTCAAAACCTTTCAGGTTTGCTAATAACTCAAAATGTTACCAAAATTTCCACATCTCAGTTTCGATATATTTCAAACAAGTAAAACGTATTTCAATAGAATCCTACGATTCTAAGTAAACCGAAAATGAGATTTAAATAACTTTTCCACTTTTCTCAAGAACGGTTAAAGATATGGCCTTACAAATGGTTTCATTCGTTTTCCTATGCTAAGAAACCTATAAAACGAGTACCTGCAGGCAAAAGAACTTTAAAAAATTAAGCGTTACGATTTATTTTGCGCGAATTTCTCTCTAAATACTCTATCTACGTGTTTCGTGCGAAAAACAGCCGAGCCTTAATTTCCTGGGAGCATTAATTTTTCGAAAGCCCTGTGAATATATACCTGTGAAATAACTTCCATCGTTAAGTACTTTTGAGCACTATTTATATAAATGTTAGTAGACTTCTAAAGTAATTTGGTATTTATGTACACATAATGTAAAGTGTATATTGAACTTTTCAAAAAATGTGAGCTATTCAGTCACACGCTAAAGAAAAACGGAAGGCCCATTAAAGTAACATAAAACAGGATTTAATAATCGGAAAAAGTTAAAAAATATTTCATGGACTCGAATAGCTACATTTTAATTTTCAACTGTTTTAAATGTGAAATTGAAAATTACAAACGTTTTTAATTTTAAAGGTGAACTAAAAAGAATTTATTCTTCAAAGCTTTTAGATTATCTACACGAAAAGAAGTATTTATGAGTAATTTTTTTAATTCCGGTTTATTGCAAATACTAATATTTACAATAAAATCCTAAAGCACATACAATTTTGTTAAATAAATAAAAGTGGAACGAACTTCGTCAATTATTTATTAAAATAAACCCTAAATATTATTACAGCATTCAAGCGCTTCTTCAGGAGAAAAAATTCACTATATTCTAATTGTAAAATAATGAACCTTTCAGTACAATGGACACGTCAAAACTGTGTTTACGAAATATAACGTCAGTCAGCAGTGTAGAATCGATTGAGTCCAAAAATTAAAAAGTGCTCGCTTTAGAACTCCGACTCGCAGGAACTGCGTCATCTTAGCGCGGTTCCATTCGTATCCCTAGTGTTATTTTGTAGACTTAGAATAGAAACAGTTATTACTTTGTTTGGATCATTCCTAATGTAAACAAATATGAAAAAAAAACCAAGATTTTCGGCTAGGGATGAAACTATCCTAAGCAGAAATTACTCTTTCTGCCGTCCCAAGTTTCGGTCTACGAAGACTCTTCTACGAATATATTTCTAATTTACTTAACTTGCAGTGCTAACATATCCATTTTACTTTTAAATGCAATTAAACAAAATAAAATTGTACATGAAAATGAGAAAGTAGTGTTATTTTTTATTGAACTACGGCCACATTCAACCACAAAATATAATTATATTTCTAGTATAGCATTTGCCTGCATGACTTCCTACAGGTAAAGGTAACTGTCAGCTGTCCTAGAATGCTTGAT
Organism: Gonocerus acuteangulatus; assembly: GCA_946811695.1. Classification (NCBI taxonomy): domain Eukaryota; kingdom Metazoa; phylum Arthropoda; class Insecta; order Hemiptera; family Coreidae; genus Gonocerus; species Gonocerus acuteangulatus. Next base: position 20,899,038 of record OX328129.1, on the reverse strand, counting down.
GAGAAAAATGAATCTTGATTTATGAAGTGCAATAAAAGCCTACCTGAACCGGCCTACTACCTCGACCCGGACTGACCCTACACGGAGAATATTTACGTTTTCAGTTCTGTTACAGGTTCAAAGAATTTGTATTTATTCCCCTGTTTTATTGAGAAATACATCCTCCTCCTAGAAGCAATAACAAAATAACAAGAAATAAAAACAGACAAAAAGAACCGTATAAATAAACGAAATCAATTATCGTTTATCAAACTTCTAAGTTATATGTACTCATTTCTCCGTTTGACATCGCCTAATCAAAACTTTCTTCAGAACCTGTTTTCTAGAGCATTTAGTAAGCTTTCGAATGGTAACCATCCGTTTACCAAGATTCTCAACCGTTTTCGAGATATTAAGGAAAGTATACGAAGTTTCCAAAGCTTTTCATCTCTATTAAGAAATTATTTTAATTTAACCCTTCCTTAACTCCAAACGTAAGTAAATTTTCAGCATACTAGTTTTGATGAAATTAGAACATGCAGAAAATGTTTCAACTGAATCCCATAATTCGAAGTAACAAAATCAAAGACAAAAAGAACCGTTCGAATAAACAAAACCAATTACTTCAAAGTTTAAGCACTTATTTATCCGATTGACATCGCTTATTCAAAACTTTCTTTAGAACCTTTTTTGTAGACCATTTAGTAAGCTTTCGAATGGTAACCTTTCGCTTCCCAAGATTCTCAACGGTTTTCGAGATACTAACGAAAGTATAAAAGGTTACCAAAACTTTTCTTGTCTGTTAATAAAATATTTTATTCTAACCCTTCCTTTACTCCAAACGTAACCAAAATTTCAACATATTAGTGTTGATAAAATTCGAACTTGCAGAAAATGTTTCAACTGAATCCCATAATTCTAAGTACCAAAATCACAGACAAAAAGAACAGTTCGAATAAGCGAAATCAATTACTTAAAAGTTTTAAGCACTTATTTCTCCGATTGACATCGCTTATTCAAAACTTTCTTTAGAACCTTTCTTGTAGACCATTTAGTAAGCTTTCGAATGGTAACCTTTCGCTTCCCAAGATTTTCAACCGTTTTCGAGATATTAAGAAATTATACGAAGTTCCCAAAACTTTTTATTATCTCTGACAACAGAAAATTGGTCTCATTTTACCTATCCTGTTTTACACACTCATAAATTTTCCTTACAAATACAACATAAGAAATTACAAAAATAAAAAGCAATAAAAAACCAAGGGAAAGAGACAAAAATTACAAAAAGAACGACAAAAACCCGTTCATAAGAACAAAACAGACGTATTTGAAGTTTTAAGCACTTATTTATCCGATTGACATAACCTAATCAAAAATACTTTTAGAATAATTTTTGTAGAGAATTTAGTAAGCTTTCAAATAGTTTTAATCCACTTACCACGATTTCCCAACCGTGTTCGAGATATTAATTAAAGTATACGAAGTTTCCAAAACTTTTCATGTCTGTTCATAAAATATTTTATTCTAACCCTTCCTTAACTCCAAACGTAACATAACTTTCAACATATTAGTTTTAATGAAAGTAGAACATGCAGATAATGTTTCAACTGAATCCCGTTATTCTAAGTACCCAAACCAAAAACGGTATTCAAAAACTATTTTTCCAATTTTCTCGACAACGGTTAAAGCTATCGCCTTGAAAATGGTTTCATTCGTTTTCCTAGCCCAAGAAGCCTATAAAACGAGTAATTACAAGCTTATGAACTCAAAAACGTAAGCGTTACGATTTTTTCTGCGCGAATTTCGCCCCAAACGCCATCTTCCAGTGGGCGGATTTTGCTGGTTAACGAACTTGACCTTTCAAATTGGACGACAGATTTTTGTACCAAATTTCATCAAAATCAGACCATCAGGGAAGCCAGAAATGAGCGAACAGACAAATATATATATATATATATATATATATATATATATATATATATATATATATACAAATTTGAACCACCGTTATTTTCGGTCTCTAGGGGTTCTGAAACGCGAAATTTTCTTGTCGGCACTTCTGGATTGTTTCATTGTATCAACCTTATAAGCGGGGTTCCTCCCTATGGGGGAGGGAGGAACCGCGCTAAAAGTGCTCGCTTTAGAACGGGTGCATTAATTTACAGCTAAAGCATTCCCTTTGATATTATCTCACGGTGATTTTCCATATAATTTCATACAATCGAAAGATAAAACACACATTTCACACTAGCAATTATTGGAAATTGTAATTGAAAATTGGCGTTGCTAATCTTGTCAACGGATCGCACTTATCACTAGAGCAGATTTATGACCTAATGATAAAATCGGAATGTATTTATGCTTATCTGTCAGAACCAAAGGTGTGAACTAATTTATCTTTGTTTTGCATTAATAGAACTCCCGTTTTTTTGACGATAATTGTTTATAATTTTGTCAATAATGTCAGCGATTAGTGGTTACTTTTTAGGATGCACAATTGATAATATGCATGTCTCGGCAATTTTCTTATCATTTGAAGTCTGGAACATTTTGGCAGAACTCTTTTTGTTGTTTTAAAAAGATATTTATTTGAAAATTAAACGACAAAATCATACCTACCGCCCCAGCTAGACCTTCATCCCCACGTCAAATATAAAAACATTAAGAGAAGGTGTTATTTTTTTTTTTTTTGTTTAATGTACGTACGTGTAATGTGTATGTTTTTATGTAGTTGTATATATACAGTATGATTTATATCTAAGTAGCAAACCTCTAAGAGATGATTCTGGACATAATTTCCAACAAAAAAGTTAATTTGAAGTATGGTCCGATTCCGAAAGGAAAAAGAGATATGTCTAATTTCCTTTTTTTTAACGTAGATATGTATTTTATTAAAGAAGAAAGTATTGCTCAAAAAATGTTCATGATAATTAAATTATAATTATGCTATCATAAAATAGGCAAAACTCATTTAAAAATCAGTGATTTAATTCACTAAACCCATTGATAAAATATACGTTCTGAACGTCCTATAATATCTTGAATAGCGCTATGTATTAATATATGAAATTAATAGAATTTTGAAGTTAAGGAATGAAAAAAAAGTCGTCTTATTCTTCTTATTCTAAACTAGCCGTTACCCGGCGTGCCATGCTACACCTACTTTCTGCATATAGAAAAGCCTAAATAAATTAGAAACCAAATAAGTATTATTAAAATCTAATAACACGAATCTGTAACTGTTATGAACCCGTGGCCTCCCAACTGTGAGTCCTAGACGACTTTGACCTAACCTATAACACCCCCCGTATCAAGACATACATGTATACCAAGATTCGTAAAAATTGGTCTAACGGTGTGGATTTGTATAAGGGACAAACATACAGACAGACAGCTGGTAGATTTTTTTGACCTAGCCTACGGCACTCCTCAGATTAAGATCTACCTGTGTACCGAGTTTAGTCAAAATCGGACGAACGGTGTGGATTTGTATATGGGACAGACAGCTGGTAGATGTTTTTGACTTAGCCTACGACACTCCTCAGATTAAGATCCACATGTGTACCGAGTTTAGTCAAAATCGGACGAACGGTGTGGGTTTGTATAACGGACAAACATACAGACAGACAGCTGGTAGATTTTTTTGACCTAGCCTAGGAGATTTCTCGTATCAAGACCTACCATTATTCCAAGTTTGGTCAAAATCGGTCAAACGGTGTAGATTTGTATAAGGAACAAACAAACAGACACGTGATTTTTATATATATAGATTTTGAATTTAGCCGGTTAAGCAATTTGAAATATGAAATTAAATCCCTAAAGTATGAATGGAAACATGTTCAGGGGTTGGGAGAACTTGCAGGGATAAAAAGTGAAGGATGAGTCGGGTTTTAAAGGTTTCTAGGTTGGTAGCATGACGGACAGAAAGAGGTAAAGAATTCCATGGCGAGTTGGCACGGGTGACAAATGATTTTTCGAATAAAGCTGTACGGTGGGAAGGAATATAGAGTTCGGAAGGTCAAGATCGGGTGTTGCGGGAGTTTGGGATTCGGCTTGTTCGTAACTGATATCTGGAGCGCTGCCTGGATCAATTCTGCATCTGTAAGCGAGACCAAGATATAACTTCTTCGCTACGATAGCCGTCAGCCAAGCTTACGATTGGGTAGCCCCGAAATTCCACATTACCCCGTTCCTATCGAGTCAGGGCGATTTCATCGCTTATCTCTACAGGTTTAAAAGAAGAGGACACACCGACCTGCGTATGCCGTAATGGAGACGAAACTATGACTCATGCTCCCCTGGAATGTGAAAAATACAAGGGGGCACGCATCAAGCTCGACCGAGATGTATGCAGTTATGATTCTAGGATATGGTTTCGGCCGATATCACTCGTGGCTTCGAGGAATATATTAAATATTGGATTCAAATCAACGGGACACTATGTTCAAGAAAGGCTAAAATAAATAAAGAAACCAAAATTACCTTCCAGGCTCAGAGAGAAATTTTCAGAAAAAACTATATCTTGAAGGTTTTGGCATGCTCGTCGACAGCCTTCTTGAGCAACAAATGCGTAGGGGGTGGAGGAAAACCACGATCAGTGGATAAGTGTAGGTCACCCACAATCTTATCCATGGTCACCTAAATGTTATCGAGGTCTTCCTCAAACCCGAAACGTTCGAAGTTCGAGGTTATTTGACCTCTTATCACCTTAACGGCTAACTAACTCCATCTCATTATAATAAAACTCCCTGATCTATAGTGGATGTTTAGAAAAGGTGGCATCCTATAGATTTAAGAATTAGCCTGACTGTAAGGCTGAGGAATTTGGCGACAAAGTTCCCTGTAACATCTTCGGTTGCTGTGATATAGAGAGGATAAAGGAAGATGTGTCATTCGTATGACAGGAGTATTTTATACGACAGGAACTCACACTCATAAACTATACTTATAAAGATCGACCCTGGTTCTGGATGAAGTATCTCTTTCCGACATCGGACCTGAGCACGGAAAGTGGCTGCTCTCACGCAATTTGTCGCGGTAATTTTATAGCTCTTCTTTCGCAAAACATAGCGACGCGTTTCGCCAAGTGTCTTCTTCTTTTTAGTTTCGCGTCAAGAGGTCGCCCATCCACAACGTCCACCCGAATTAACGTCTCCTCAGAGTCATACTTGTATTTCAGATCTTACACGCGGTCCACCTTTTCAAACCTCAGGGCTTAAAACCTATATTTATATCCGGAGCGAGCATACCCTCCTTCCAAACCTTCTTAAACATATCTTTCGGGTTTTTGTTTTTTTTATTCGCTCGGAGCACATTTTGCACGGTGAATGGATTGTTGGAAGTCGTGTCTCACGTCAGACCTTTTCGTTATGCAATAACACTCTGCGCTCAATCATCACCGCGTGTTTTTTTTTTTTTTTTTTTTTTTTTTTTGACTACGACTTTTTGGCACGTTTAGTATTCGGGGTTTGAATTTTATTACGTCTGCCGTTTCAAAACATGACCCCTATTTAAGTTATGGCCTATAAATGAGAGAATGGCAAAACGAACAACAATACTCATCCTTTTGCCGGCGTATTCTTTTCAATCGGTCTTCCTCTTCACTGAAGACATGAATGAATTTCCGTTCGTGAATATTAAATGACATAACGTATGTTACAAGAAGTTTTCCTCTTGCTTCTGTTTCGTGAAGACTTATATCAGAAATCCAGAGTTTGGTGGCTTTTTCCTACAGATATTCATGCCGACAGGAAATGGTGTTGTCCGTTTGAGGACAGGCCACACTCAAATTATTTAAATTCATTACCGAGAAATGGGGTCGCATTAGAACAGTTTGGTTAATTGTTATAAACCTATTCTGCTAGGATATTTTCATTTACCTGATACCAAAGGCTCGAAATTTGCCCAAAGTGTGCGAACAGACAAATATATACTTATATACACATTTGTCTGTTCGCTCTCAGAAAAATATATAAGCAGTATAGGTTCGTACCAATTTCACCACACTCTACTAAAATGACCTTATTTTACGGTACCTTATGACGATGTCCAAACGACGTTCGTGAATATTCGCATAAAACGATGGAAGGATTGATGTCAGTTAACCAGCAAAATCGGTCCATCCGCATAGGGGTGTTCTGGGACATTACTTGTCAGTATACCACGTAAGATTTGTTACATATCAACGAATACAATCCTAAAGACGAAGGTGTTTTTTTAAAAAATAAACTAAATTGGTCCCTTACGAGTAGGATTTACTCCGAAACCAAATCATTAATTCTTTTTTGTATCGGCTATTATTTTTACTTCATTGAAACTCTGTAGGTATCATAATCAACAAAGTCCGTCACGCAGGAGCTGCATAACTAAGCACTTTCCTCAGAATTTGGGTAGTGTAGACTGCTTTCCAGAACAATTTGCTTAAAATATCCTACATAAATAAAATAAAAACATGAATAGTTCTCTTTTAATTTCGTAATGAGTAACTGATAAATTATTAATTGGCTTCCAGAGTTATGTTTACACATGGTACCTACTACACTACGTAATAAATACAAAAAACCTCGTATTATCGTATTTTGATCTAACGCAGGAACCGGATACAGTCCCTCTAGCGCTCCTTGCGGCGCCTTTGTGAACCTATATCTGGCTGGCTTTTCTATTGAAATATATTACAAAGTAAACCCCCCTTTCCGATTGACCGATTCAGCTCATTTTTACAACACTTCTTTCTCATGAGTTACCCACGACGTATACCGCGTTTCGTTACAATACAGCAGAAATTACGACCAGTATGAGTATATTAGTAATTTGGGTCCGGAGTAAACCCCCCCTCCTAATGAACCGATTTAGTTTATTTTTACAACACATATTTACCTGTAGATTACCACTACGAATACCGAGTTTCGTGGAAATATACCAAAAATCACGGTTGGTAGTGGCGAATTGGTATTGTGGGTCTGGAGTAAACCCCCCCCCCCCTCCTAATGAACCGATTTAGTTTATTTTTAGAACACATATTTACCTGTAGATTACCACTATGAATACCGAGTTTCGTCGAAATATACCTAAAATCACGGCTGGTAGTGGCGAATTGGTATTGTCGGTCCGGAGTAAACCCCCCCTCCTCATGAACCGATTTAGTTCATTTTCATATCTCACTTTTCTCTCCACTACGAATACCAAGTTTTGTTGAAATATAACAAATATTATGGCTGAAATGGTCAAATTAGTGTTTTGGGTTCGGGGTAAACCCCCCCTTCCGGTGGACCGATTTTGGTGGTTAACGAACTCGTTCAATCGTTTGCTAATTGAATGCTATATACCAAGTTTCGTGACGAAAAAACAAAAACTCTGGCCGCTATCGTGTTAACAGACACACACACACATATATATATATATATATATATATATATGTTAGGGGAGTAGTAGACACTGTAGATGTAAACAAACAGGCTGAGGCTATATATAGCCTCAGCCGGAGGAAATAAAGTTAGTTGTTATCAGGGAGTCTGTGCGTTCTCTTGTCCCCTGTGACTTATTATTCCTTTTTAAAAACGCCCTTTCAGTCTACCAACACATAAGTGGTGCCGAAACCCGAATAGTTCAGAGTGAGTCGCGTTACGGGAGTGTATGAAGGAGAGGCGGAACCGTCTTACTGTTCAGGATAGACTTAATCAGAACAGAATGGCTACGGGTGGTGGCACAGCCATGACTACGGATCAAAATGAACATCAAGAAGAGGAAGTTCAGATACCCTTACCCGCTACGCTGGAGTTGCTCAAGTTTAAAGCAGCAGCAGCGCAAGATATGCGCTCAGCGATTAGTCAGGTTGACAAATTCTCGGGAGATGTTGGCGAACTTGCGCACTTCCTCAAGGATGGGGAACGTCTCACAGCCGCAATCGATAGCAAGGAGAAGGCGGGCTGGCTCGACCCCGTGGATGCAGCAACGTTGAGGGCAGCGCTCATCGGTAGAGTTCGGAGGCAAGTACTGAACCAGATCCAGAGCGACACCAACACGCCCTGGCATACACTGAAGGAACGGCTAAAGAAGGCCTACGGGGGAGGAAGGTGGGCACCGGAAGAAGACTTTCTGCAGATGCTGCGAGAAACAAGAGGCCCTAAACAGTCCGTAGGAAGCTACGCAGCAAGATTGATTGCGTGGCATAACAAGATCATCGACAAACTTAGTGAACGGCCTAATAACCCCGAATCGGTAGCGACAGCCCTGGTGATGCCGCGAGTACTCAAAGTGCAATTGGCCAAGGAAACTGGCCGCGTCATATCAGCAGACACAGAATTCCTACAGGCGGCGCAAGCCATGGTAGATGAAGGCGAGAAGGAAGCGGAGCTCCACTCAGCGGCACAGGAAGAAGAACCATGGGTCAAAGTGGTAACTCGACGACCCCAAAGGGAGTACCCCCGAAGTACTGAGAGAGACAACAGGATGCGGAGAAGAACCTGGAGAACGCCCCGCGATGATGAGCGCAGGGAACCATCACGACGGGAACCAATACGACGTCGCGAAGGAGAACGACGGGAGCAGCCAAAACGGTGTTACGAGTGCGGAAGAACAGGACATGTTGCCGCGCGCTGCCCCGAGATCAAATGCTTTGAATGTGACAACCTCGGACACGTAGCAAGGCACTGCCCCTATATGAAAAAGCCGAAGAAGGATCTGGGAGAACCAATGGAGGTAAACTTCCACCGAGTTCATCGCGCGAGTTCGAGGCAAACGATGGGAAGATCCGGGTTAGACTCCGACGATAGCAGCGATTCGGAAGAAGAGCAAATACCGAGAAGACCCCAAACCTTAACGTCATATGCGGCAATCCTGCGAAACACTCACGTTCGCGGGAAGCAAACATGAGGACGGTGTAAGAGGAGCGGTGACCCAAAGAAAACCCCAGCGAGACAATATGGGTTGCCGATAATTGAGGAGGAGGGAGTGAGCTGGCTAGTGGACTCAGGCAGTACGTGCACCCTGATATGCAGAAAAGCGGTGGCGCGTAAAAACCGGGACTGGATGAGACAACGAATACAAGCCTGCAGCTGTAAGCTCCAGACGCTCGGGGGGAATTGCGAGGTAGCAGGAGAAATCGAACTCCCGGCAGAAATCTGGGGAGTACCGGAGAAAGTGGTGACAGCGCATGTGGTGCCGGAAATGCCTAGGGAATATGACGGAATATTAGGTTGCGATGCACTCAATATCCTGAGGGGAAAAATGAAGATCTCTAAGAAGACCTGGAAGCTGCAGGTGGGAGAAAAACGTTACAGATGCCCAGCAGATGGAAAGGGGGAATGTCTGAGTGTCGGAGCCGTAGCGCCCGAAGAAGGAAACCTACAAGCGGTAATAAAGGAGTTCCAAGACATCTACCATCGCGAAGGCCAGCCACTCAGCGCAACGGGGAGGACCTGCCATGAAATTCGTCTGAAAGAAGACCGCAAGGTGTACGTCAAAGAGAGAAGGTACCCACAAGTGTTAAAAGAAGCTATAGCGGAAGAACTCCAAGACCTTCTCAGACAAGGTATAATAGTGCCCAGTACTTCAGGATTTAACAGCCCACTGTGGGCAGTCCCAAAAGCAGGTTCGCCGGGAAAATACCGAGTGGTCGTCGACTATAGAAAGCTGAATGAAGCCACGCAGGAGGAGAAATATCCCATGCCCCGTCTAGAAGATATACTGGATCGCCTTAGTGGAGCGCGGTACTTCAGTACCCTCGACCTTAAAGCAGGCTACCACCAAATCAGAATGAACCCTCGGGACGAAGAGAAAACGGCGTTTTCGTTCGAACGAGGTCATTTCCAATTTACCAGGATGCCATTCGGACTAAAAAACGCGCCAGCCACATTCCAACGTCTGATGGATGAGCTCCTCAGCGGACTCGATCCAAATTTTTGCCAAGGGTACATGGATGACCTCCTCGTGTTCAGCGGTTCGGCGGAAGAGCATGAGAAGCATCTCAGGGAAGTGTTTGCGCGACTACGCGAGTTTGGGCTGAAGCTGTCGAGAGAGAAGACCCGTATAGGACTATCCGAGGTGACCTTCCTAGGGCATGTCGTCTCCGGAGAAGGAATCCGGCCAGATCCAAAAAAGATTGAGGCCCTCTCTGGAATTAAGGTACCTACAGACATAAAAGGGATCAGGAGAGTTCTAGGAGCGCTTAACTATTACAGACGCTTTGTACCTAGCATGGCTCGAGGGTTAGTGGAACTCAACGACCTCTTAAAGAAGGGACGGACAGTACGAGTCACCTCAAAGATGGTGAGAAACATCGAAGAATGCATAGAAATGCTCAAGTCCGACCCTGTGCTAGCGTTCCCGGATTTCACCAAGGAGTTCATCGTGACCACAGATGCCAGTAACTTTGCCCTAGGAGCAGTTCTGACGCAAGTATGGCCCGCGGGAGAACGGCCAATAGCCTATGCAAGCAGACGCCTCACAGGAGCGGAAGAGAGATACAGCGCTTTAGAACGGGAACTACTTGGAGTTGTCTGGGCGATAGACCACTTCCGGCCATACCTCTACGGACGACGATTTACGGTGCACACTGACCACAAGCCATTGCAGTGGGTTAAAACTCTTAAAGAAGATTCGGCCCGGATCCAGAGATGGAAGGAAAATCTTAACCAATACAACTTCGAGGTCCGCTACAAACCGGGGAAGGACAACGTGGTAGCCGACTGGCTTTCCAGGCTCCAACACGTCAACGTGGTAACTACAACTGGAGAAGGAGGGAGTCAGACGTTGCGACAGTTTTTTGCAGACTGGAATCCGGATGGGGAGCAAAGTATTCGGCAGGACAGCGAAGCGACCGCCTCTGCAGACGAAAGAGAACACACGATGACAGAGACGGATGATATCGTGGTCGGAAAAAACCGCCACATCGTCTGGGTATCAACGACACAAGGCTCACCACAGATTACATACAGTCGAAAAACAAAAAGCGGTCTTAGGTGTACGGTTCGGGCTCCAATCTCGGCTACAGAAGATGTCATTTGCCGACTGTTAGAAGATGCCTCAGTACCGGGATCCACAACGTACTTATACGTCGGCAACGCAACCGTCTGGACCAAAATAGCACGACTCTGGGAGCAGGAACGCATTGGAACGGACAGGAAATTTGTCCGGTGCACACGGCTGGGCGAAGTGATCACGGACCCTTCCATGCAAAGAGACTTAGTAGTCGCACAGCACCAAGGAAAGTCCAACCACAGAGGAGTCACCGAGACGCTGGCGGGACTGAAGCGGAAATATCACTGGAAAGGAATGGAACAGTTAGTCCGTACCGTGGTCGCTGAGTGTACCGTATGTAATCGGACGAAATACGACAGACATCCACCCCAGGCGCGCCAGGAGGAAACAGAGACCCCCCTTACTCCGCTGATCGCGCTTCAAGCAGACGTCTTCACATGGCAGAACCAGTCTTGGGTTACCATAGTCGACAACTTTAGCAAAGTCGTCATGGCAAACCCTATAGTTGCGAAGACAGCGAACGAAGTCGTCAGGAGCTTCCTGCGCTGGAGTCAAACCTATGGAACCCCAGAACTTCTAGTAACTGACGGCGGGCGTGAATTCCGCAATAGTGAAGTCAAGGACCTCTTACGTCGATGGGGTACGCATCACCACATCACTACACCTGGACACCCCCAAAGTCATGGGAATATCGAGCGAGTACACAACACTCTCAGTGAGCACCTGAGGATCGTTCAAGCGGATCGAGGAATCTCTGGGGAGGAGGCGATGGACATAGCAGTCACGGCCTACAACCACTCTGTGCATAGCGTCACAGGTTTTACCCCATTCGAGGTGCTTTTTGGTACGTTAAGAGTAGGACGAGACGTACGAGAATCAGCTGGTGAGGCAGGTATCGTAACCGCGGTGGTGCAACGCCAAGAAAATCAAAGGCGAATAATCCGGGAAACCAGAACAAGACTCCAGCGAGAGAAGAGGACCAGGGTGCAGAAACACAACCTACAAGTGAAGGACCCAGGAGCACATCTCAAGATAGGAGATATCGTGTTCCGTAAACTATCAACGAACCGAGGCAAACAGGACCTGCGTTACGACGGACCCTACACGATCATCGGGCTGAAAGAGCATAATCTGGTAACCATTCGGTCACAGGAGACTCCACCTAGACTACGGACAGTACATCTGGAACAGCTACGGATACCAGCGAATCCAAACACTAATCAAACTGATAAAGCATAAGCAAGTGCAGTGCAGAGTTCTGTGTTGTGTTCTTAGTTATGTAAATATGTTATTCTATAGTTGGTATGTAAATATGTTATTTTATGTAAATATCTTGTTCCTATTGTTTACTGTTTGAATTATTTCAGAGTTAAATTACGTTTCGTTCCGTAGTAGTATAAGAATTTTTCTTTTTTTTTATATATATATGTTTTTTTTATATCTATATGTTTATTTACTTTAGTTTATTGCCATTAGTATATATTATCATGCTTAAATAATACCACCCCCACCTCCTTTGGAGTTATTTAAGTTTCTGGGGGAATGTCCAGAAACTGGAGGGGGGTTGTTAGGGGAGTAGTAGACACTGTAGATGTAAACAAACAGGCTGAGGCTATATATAGCCTCAGCCGGAGGAAATAAAGTTAGTTGTTATCAGGGAGTCTGTGCGTTCTCTTGTCCCCTGTGACTTATTATTCCTTTTTAAAAACGCCCTTTCAGTCTACCAACACATAAGTTATATATATATATATATATATATATATGCATATATATATATAAATTTTAACGGGGGTCATTTTCGGTGTCTACTAGGTAGGATCGATAAAGATTTGAAGAAATTTTTCAAAAATTCCGTCATGAGTCCAACCTCAATAGCTACTTTCCTTCGGAGGAAAGTGCTAAAATGAGGAACATGAATCAAAAAGCAAAATCGGTCCATTAGAAGTTCGGGGTTTACTTCAGATCAAATTAAATTAAAAATGAATAATTCTTTGAGATGTTCAATATAAATGTAAAAGTAGATTATTAGTCCAGGGCATGGATTATGTCCATATGTATTAGGATCTCGAGACAGGGCAAAACCAATTTTTGCGGGAATATCTTTGGAAGCCGGACAAATTGAAACGTCATCTTTTAAATGTTTAAAATATACAATATTTTCGCTAGTACCTACATTGCGAAATTGTTTATACAAAAGATATCAAATCGATTAAAATGTGGTAGGTTGAAATATAAGGGTCCTAAAACAAATGTGTATCTATTTTTTACTATTACTTCATAATTATTGTAGTTCTGCAAAGCAGAAATGAAAATTATTATTTCTAAATAATAGGAAATTGTAGGACATTTCATTAAACATTTTTTAACGCCTTGGGAAAATCTTTAGGGTGAATACTTTTGGAATTATTAGGTAATGAGTGCAATAAGTAAAATAGGGTCGCGTTAGTACAGTGTGGAGAAGTTGGTACAAACCGATAATGTTTATATATTTGTCTGAGAGCAATGTTTGGGCAAAGTTCAACATTATGGTATCAGTTAAATGAAAATATCCTAGCATAAATTAATTATTGTTGTACGATTTGTTCTAAAGATATTCTCGCAGAAACTAGCTAGCCCTCTCACAAGATTCAACTCAAAACAGATACGCCCAATACAATATTCGGGAATGCGGCATAAATTAACTTAGTAATGCTGCTTTCTATTTTTAGTTACTCATTTCAATTATTGATATTATCCTAGATAGTCCACTGTTTACGTTTTTTAAGTTCGGGGATCGTCGTTAACGGAAGTACAAAACATTGTATGGACGTTGGTTCAAGTTGTTATTGAATTTCTTTTGGTTAGTTTATTGGATTTGGCTTCTATAATATATATTTCCCAGAAATATGTAAAGCAATTCAATTTTGTTGTGACAACTCAGCACATCTATTGTCCGACAATGATACTACAATACTTTAACTTTTTTTATGTTCTTGGTAAATATACGTGGGGTTCAATATGGGTAGAGTGTAACGAACCCAATCAGACACGCTGGTGTATTCAAGGGCAACCCTGACAGGTCGCCTTATTCAAATGTGACTGTGAACAAATAGAAAGTTGAATATAGTGAGTGGTTCTGAATATTGAGTATTCCCAGTAGATCCAGAGGAGAGGCCGTCAGCTGCAAGTCATCTGAGCAAACCCGCTTCCAGTGCCCCTACTTGATCCAGTCATCTCATCCATACCGCGGCTCAGGAATGCCTAGGCTCCGGCTTACAAATGTCACCTGCTTTCATTCTCAAAGATCATTCCTTTCTTCCTTCGGCTCAGCTAAAGATAGTCCGACTCGGTTCACTGACTGATGAAGTTTTACAAATTTTCCTAAGCTCTAGGATCTATATTTCGGGGGTACAATGTTTTTTTGGAATGCAGGTACGTCCAAAGCTCTGCATGTGGTTTTTTGAATGTTTTACATGAATTTATACCTGCTTAAACCGAAAAAAAACACTCTTAAAATTTCATCACGTCTAGTTTTTTGGGGGAAACTTATTTTAATACCTGATCCAGTCGTCTCATCTACATGGCGGCTAAGGAATGCCGAATAGCGAATAACTGATTCATTTTTCCGGCTGAGCTAAAGACAGCCCTAGTTCACTCGGTTCCCTGGCAGATAACGTTTTAAAATCATAACAAAATTCACGTATAATGTTTTTGTAAAACTGTTTTTTTTTTGTTTTTTTTTCAATACCTATCGCTTGTGCTGTTACTCAGCGTTTAACCTCACATCAACCTATTTGCTGCCAGATTGTAAATATTACGACTTGCATTGCTTTTCCTTTCCATATTTAGTAATATTATTCTCAGGAATGATACCAAATGGAAGAGAGGTGGGAGGCAAGAAGTGGGTTGGATAGGATTGAACAAGGGTACCTAAAATCATGCCATAACATTTCATAAATTTGCTTTTTATGTCATTAAAATTGCTATTCATTATGTATTCAGTTAAAAACCATTGCAAGGCCATTTTTTTTTAATTGTACATGAAATAAATGATGGGTTTTTTTTTTTTTTGTACGTTTTTGTGTTTTTATATGCCCACACTTCATTTCTTAGACAATTGCACGAGATGGACAAAATTGGCGGCCATTTTTTTTTGATTCGGCAAACTAAAAAACATAAAATTTACCTAAAAAAATTCCAAACAGTTGTTTTCCAGAGTAATATCATTTCATCTTCAGGTATCACCCGTTACCATGGTTTCTACGTTGACTCTCATCCTTCAGAGAACACTCCAAAGTTAAATGAGAGAATAGCTTGTTTGATGTAAAAGTCTGAACGGGAGACCGAGATTATTGAATTTATCGAGCAACTCATTAGAGGGTTGTATATATCCTTCTGGGCATGAAGCCAACATTTAGAAAAATAAATATATTTACAACAAAATTCAGCCCCAAAAAAGAAATACAAATACTGAAAGACCTTTCAGATAGACCTTATAAAATTCAATAAATTGTTTATTTTGGCGTAGTGCATTTTTACATATTTGAGTTTGTTATGTTCTACAAGTAAGAATGGTTGAGTAGGGTTTTGTACAATAAGAATCTTGGTTAATAAACTTCGCACAGTCGGTACAGCTGTTTGTTTGAATAGTGCCTATTTTGTTGTATTTTTATTTTAAACTGAATATTTTGCAACATATAAAAAACAGTCAGGACTTGCGAACTTGAACTTAGGAGATAATGAGAGCCCCTATAAAAAAAAAAATAAACCCGTATTTTTAATCCAAATTACTAAACATTCTGAATGGGTTTTATAAAATCTCCAACCTCAGACGTCCAAATAATCTCCGAAAATTCTTTCCGGAAACGAATGTTATTACCCTCAAGTATGATGAGATGGATTAGAGCAGGTGGGAGGAGTTGGTAATTTCAGAATATGTATGGAGTGTTAAATCAAAATCAATGGAAGCAAGTAAAATGTCCAATGAATGGATTCTAGAGGTTTAACATGACTTACGACCAGAAATGGAAGAATGGGTCCCTTATTGATGTATATTTTAAACGTCAAATAAACTGATCATCTAAGAAAACATATCGAAGTCAATGATTTGATCCAAGTAACGATGGCATTCCTGCGTTTTACAGTTGGATGTGAAAGGATCAGGTGCCCCGTACATGTAAAAATGTGTTTACATCCCCAAAGATGAGTAAAGAAAACTTGGCTCTGACTCCGTTTGATATAAAGAGAGAGAGATAGGATATAAAGAGATTGGTAGGATATAAAGTAAGAGATAGTATATAAAGAAAGAGATAGGAAATATAAAGTCTAAGAAGAGATGTCCAATATAAGTTGTCAATCAGAAGACTTTGCTCGCCCGGTCCCGAGGCATTCAAACTGCTTTCATCTCCGGAGCTTATCAACGCCTTTATATCTATATCCAGCCTCTTGCTTCTTGTCTACATTGACGTAATCTTCTGAAAACATCTCTACGAACAAATTAGAAAAGGAGAAAAAAAATGAAGACTTTAAATGAGTGTTGTCTCTTCCGGATTAAAATATGTACATAGAAATGATAGTCATCCTGCGGGAGGGAAATTTTAATCCTCTAAGATATTCGTAAATTGGTTTTTCTATTAAAATTACAACAATAAAAAAAAAAAGTAATGGAAGACATTAAATACACATGAACAAAACCATCTAATTATTTACTATAATTAGCAGAGCCCGTTATGAAACGATTTTTTATTTTTATGCACTATAATATATATATAGAGGTGGCGAGATTAACACAGTGGTATAGCACACGACTATAGTATCCAGTAGGGGCTGGAAGGGACTTATGCGTTCAAACACATGGGCTGGATGCTAACTGATCTTTTTTGAGAGGAGATCGTTGACCGTAGATGATGCAAGGTAGGGTTTGTCGGGGTTCGGTCACTGCTATTTAATAAAACTACATTTTATCATAAAAATGGTTTTATTGTGCCGACGTTTCAGCTTGAACTTCAAGCCTTCATCAGGGCTGTAAAAAACAAGTAGGACGGATGTAATACTGAAATATACATATATATATATATGCCTACATACACAAATACACATAAATATATACATACATATATATATGGAAAAATACAAAACATAAAATACTAGAACATAATATATAGAAGAACAATGTGCTCTAGAAGTGTTCGGATTATTAGGAAAACAGATATAAGAATAACAGATTACATATTAGATTAGATATAAGAATAACAATATGGGCTTACCGATGGGAAGATAGAGAACTATTCTTCACAAATGCGGGATCATTTCTGACAGTTAATACAGGGAAACATAGGAAGAAAGGAGTTGGTGAGGGGGGGGGGGGGGTTCTGGATTAATTTCTTAATTCTTAATTAATTAATTAACTGATCTTTTGTTTGCGGTAGGGCTATAGTGTTCTGGTGGACCTGTCTTCTTAAGTCGGGAGTGCACTAATGTTTGCGGTAGGGCTATAGTGTTCTGGTGGACCTGTCTTCTTAAGTCGGGAGTGCACTAATGATTTTATCTTCTAGTGTCGTTCGAGGGTTGCTTTCGGGGTCCCAGACCGTCCCTAGGCCCATCCAGCCTATAATTAATTTAATGGCATCTGCATGAGGGAAACTCAGGCAGCCGGAGCATAGTAATTATCACACTAATTATTACACGGAAGGTGGAGTGTCCTTTTGAATGGACACTCGTAAGCGGTTAAGATCGCTAGCGTCCTTCTGTAATGGCACCCTCTGCTGATGTGTTGCTATGACTTAATTTAAGGTATCTTATACATTGTATTTGTATTGGTATAATGACATAGGAAAAGTTTTTTCCTTATTCTTGTCTTTTTTTGCATCGTAGATGGCTGAATAATAAGATAAACAGGTTCGAAACGTCGCAATTATAACTTAATACGTTAAGCAATTTTGGGATGTAGCTCCTGCAATTTATTTATTGTAATAATTATTAAATTTATTGAATATACTCATTAATTTACATTACTTCTCTACATCGGCAATTCCCGGCAAATGTTATTACGTCAAAAATATGATACGTAGCTTGTTGTTTCCATCTCTTCAATTTGGCGTGTTAGTCTTTTGTATATCCTCGCAATCTTCATTATACTAAATTTAATTTATTCATGTACATCCTTTTCTAGCCATGAAATGGATGATGCCTTTTTCCAAAGAAAAGCATTGGAAAGAAAATGGTTTTTACGCTTCAATAATTTCTGTAAGTTGCTGGACTAGCAAGTTGTTGAACTCCACCAAGGGTTCCACCTTAGAATCGTCAAGAACCCGAGGAGGTGTTTTAGTAGTTTCTTCTTCCAATTGTCAATTGCTTATGCATATGACGAAAAAAGGGGTTTTCATTCCATCTTAGAGCTACATTGTTTGTTGAGTGAAGAACGAATGCTTGAAGGCATTGCTTTTTCACCTTCATCGAGGTTTAGATTAGTATGAAGACAGAAATCTCTATTTTCCATTCTTCCCTTTGCTTAAACGCATCGGAAGGAAAAGTGTTTTCTTTCCATTTTTCTGTCTACTTTGTGATGGAACTAAACTGGTGGGTCTAGAAAGTTGTTGAACTACATTAAGCTTCGGCCTGAAGTCAGCAAATGTTCAAGATTCTTCCAACCGTAATTTTTGTCAAACTGATCAAGAGAAGAAGAGCTTTTTGTTCCATTTTTGATCCGCCTCGTTGGAGGAATGATGTACTAAAGCCGGTGGGCATTGCAAGTTGTTGAACCCCGTCGGAGGTTTATAGAGCCCGCATGCTTGTGCAAATGAAGGCAGCCCGAGACTACTCTAGGTGTCCGGGGATATTGAGCAATAAGCTGGAAGCCGGCCTCTTAACGTAGCCCCCTCCGATCCACAATAAAATGTCTCCCTCAGCCTCCGAGAGAACATTCTCGACGCTCGGTGCTATCTTTATTGTTGTTTTACGCCCTTCTCGGCCACTTATGACGGGAGCGACTTTCTGCAGATAGCTGGGCGCACCTTCACCTCGGTCTGATACTGCCTACACTCCAACCTGAAAAAAGGACCAAACCTTAATCGTCTGATTTGTCTTCATCAATTCTGAAAAGTAGAAGTAAAAAATTTAAATAATTTCTTTAAACAATAATGTAACAATTATAATTGAAGGTGTCGGAGCAAAACAGTGCCAAGAAACATTTTCAACAAAACTTAACTGTAGGTGCTATATGATGGATATTATGTAGGACTATCAGTTGAAATGGTTAGGGGCAACAAGATTAAGTAGCATACAGAGCTTGTAGTCATATTTCAGTAGCACTTGAATCATAGATTTATAGTCCCACATAATATCGAACATTTAACAGCTACATTTAAGTTGTGTTCAAAATGTTGGTAGGCACTATTTTGGCACTATAGTTAACAAAAGTATCAATGCTATTTGAGGTCTAATAATTATCAGACCTCAAATAGAATTGATACTTTTTGCAACTACGTTGTATTATACAGAAAACACACATATCGCTTTAGTCGTTGCCCATTCTAAAAGAATGTAGTCAGGGACATAAAATTGGAGTTGATTTATCTGGATTGTAGTGGCACAGCTTTGTAAATGTAAAACAAAATCCTGGTGCCCACAGCAATGGGCTTAACTAATTCTTAATTTCGGGAAACCTTAATTTTAATGACTAGGTACCTTGGCGTTCTTGCCAAATATTTACTTGTTGAGTCCTATGATTTATTTCATTTGTACTATTCTTGTTCAAAAATCTTTGAACGCATCCTGGAAAAGAGTCCTAAACAGTAGTCAACCTTGACTGACATACTGTAAAAGGAGTCCTAGAGAGGAGTCAATGTTGACATACGTAACAGAAAATAAGTCCTAGAAAGGAATTAATCTTGACAGCCATCCTGTAAAACTAGTCCTAGACAGGAGTCAACCTTGACAGACATACTAGAAAAGAGGTCCTACTAGAAAGAGTAAATCTTGACATGCCTCATGGAAAAGAAGCCTTAGACAGGATTCGATCGCTTCAACCATACCGGAAAAGGAGTCCTAGAAAGGAATAAATTTGACAGGGATCCTGGAAAAGAACTCCTAAACAGGCATACTGAAAAAGAGTCCTGTACAGGAGTCTATTTTGTCAGGCATCCTAGAATAGCAGTCCTAGAGTTATGTCAATCTTGACAGGCATCAAGGACTGCTTTCTCGAATAAACGTTTCGAGAAAGCAGTCCTTCCTTCGAGAAAGCTTCGTGAACTCCTAACGTAACCAAGATGTTTGGTGTGAACAACGTCATCACTGAATTTTGTCTTCGGATGGGTGTCTAAAATTGAGTTCCTCCCTATAGGAGAGGGAAGGAGGAGGACGTGCTAAAAAACGAAAATTAGTCGCAAGGGTTGAGCCACCTTTCAATCCTACATGCTATTTCATGATTTTTCCCGTTGGAGATAGTATGTTGCCTTTTTCTTGAAGAACTGACAAGGATGCTTTATTGCCATACACTCGAAATGCCACGCCACTACTATACCTTCTTACTCCCAGGTAATTATTAGCTTCATGATGCAGCTGAAAGTTGACGAATTTATCATGTAATTTATGGCTAAGGCTTTTCTTTGGAGCTCGAAGGGTTTGTTTCATAATCCGAATGCCAAACCAGTGAATTTAGCCTAAGAAGAATAGCGAATCCTATATTCAAAACGATTCAAACTAACAGTTTGAAACAAACGGAACGTGGTTCATAACCAAAGTCATTATAAAGACGAGATAAAACATGGCTTATTTAATTAATTTCTGAAGCGTGATATTAATCAGTGAACCGATGTAGAACAAAGAGCCCTGCTACCGTTGGCCGATTGAAAAAGGAAATGTTAG
Source organism: Gonocerus acuteangulatus (assembly GCA_946811695.1). Lineage (NCBI taxonomy): Eukaryota > Metazoa > Arthropoda > Insecta > Hemiptera > Coreidae > Gonocerus > Gonocerus acuteangulatus. The sequence continues at coordinate 20,878,239 of OX328129.1, read as the reverse complement.
AAAGGAGTTTTACGACTGCGCAGAGAATGATTTAGAACGGACACCTCTCTCGCGGTCCAATGGATCGCTCACAATTGAACGCGTTTAAGTGCTATACTTATAGCCTTCCGCTCTCGCGTTCATTTTATTAGTAGTGGGCGACGGCCCGCTCCAGGTTATTATAGCTTAACGCATATGGCGGAGCATAGCAAATTCGGCCTAACTGCTCTCTACGGACGTCCACTCGGTGGAAATTAGTTCTATACGGAGGGGAATCGTAAAGCTGCAGAAGAGTGACAAGAATGTAGAATAATAATTACGAGTGTGATATGCACACCTTTGTTTAGACAATGGCTTTTCTTCATGCCTATTTCATGGGGGTGCTTGCGAATGGTTCATAGCCATCGGTTTGGACGCCTCGTGTCTGTGGGAACTAAAGCGAAAGGCGCCTGATGTTCGGCTTGAAGGCTTTGGTAGCAATTGCTATATTTGTAAGAGAAATCTTACGCCGGATTTATAGAACGCTTTGGGAAAGGGAAGTATGGAGGCGGCATAGGAATCCGGAGATATTCGACCTATTCGGAGATTTGAACATAGTTTGGTACAATAGTTGGCCTTCCTAACTGGAAGGCGGCGGTGAGAGATCTTCCTCGATGGCGGAAGCTCTTGAAAGAGGCCAAGAGCCAACTCCGGTTGTATTGCAACGTATGGTCCACTCTTCAGTTTCAGGGTTACATTGAGAGTTTAAATTTTACATTAGTACATTTTCTTTCGAATACAATACAAAAGTAAGATTCTTCTGCTACGTTCTTCGTTCAGTTCGGAATTTAAAGATACAAACTTAAGAATCCCAGCAAAATCTTCAATAGTTCTGTAGAGCTTGCTCCTTTGAATTGGTGCCCTCATCCAAGAATGAACTGACTGGAGGATGTTTTCAGTAGTCTGCTGTCCAAGGCCGCTCTACTTAGGGCATATTTCATAAACTTGACTGTCTTAATCTTGCAATGCCGTGTTTTGATTCGGAACACGATAACTTCGGAACGTTTGATAGTAATCTCAGCTGAGATCTAGCGAGGAAGGAAATTGGCGACTCAGAAGACAGTGGCCCAGAGATCTGCTGCCTACACTGAGAAGTGTAGTGTTAGCAACGGCTTTCTCTTCCTTCAAGTGCGTCAATGTCTTTAGCTCACCGATTGACTCCAACCACTGGACTGAGGAGAAGGGAGCTTATGCAGGCCTTTTCAACGTCATCTGAGCGGCTTTCTGGCGTGAATCGAGGTGGACGTTGGTAGGCCTTGAGCACAGAACCTTCATATTGTATCATATTACGGGATGTATCTAAGTACAGAATGCAACAACCAATAAAGAAATAAAAAAGTAAATTAAAATTTCATCGTGTTAAGGATGCTGCCTACACCGTCCTGTGTGTTTTATAGTGGTTTAATAAAATCGCTGTAATTTGGTCGCCCTCAGTGACTTAACTCTCAAATACTTCATTTATAGAAAATTTAACTCGATATGCTTGGATTTGATACCTTCCCAAATACGCTAAGCGTAAAACTGTTTATACTGGCTTCAAATATCTGACAAGTTTATCTTTCTAAAAAATTAAGACTCGAGAATTAAGTATACCGTCTATTGTATTGTGTGGTGGTTTAATAAAAAATACAAATAAGAGGTTTTGTAGAGTATAATCTTTCTTGATATATTTCTGAAAGACATTCTGAAACAAGAAATAACATATTTTCTTATGATTAAGGCTACTCCTTGTTAGCGACTGAGACATAGAAGATGAAAGCCAAAGACTGCCGTAAACTGGAAGGAGAGTGTGCGTAAATAAACGCTATTTGAACGAAGCAAGTGTGTTTGTGTGCGTTCTGACTGCAGCGGGGGGCAGGTGACAGAGGACTCGACTGTATGCCGTATGTCACCCTACCCGGAATCCATCTTAATTGTAGTGGTGCACGCAAGGACACTCTGCATTCCAGGGGAACTACCCCGCCAATCGGAGAGGGTCTTACCGAAGCCAACTAGAATCTGATACAAGATCGCTCGGAGTCTAGGTCTACTAGGGGTCGTACGTCTTACTCACCTGTCCGTGGAGAAACATACGCTGGTGGAAAACTCAGATAATAGTGGAACAGCAGAATTAATTGTTCCGCATGTTGTACAAGAAGGACGAGTCTGTGCGACAACTTGTTCTTGTCTTGGAAGATCTCGTTTTTCATCGGTTTCTTTACATGTTGGCTGCAATTTCAAGGAATGATTTGAGGGCAAATTGACTTCCCAGGTAGTAACAGAAACCCCTCATCTCATTGTCCTGAATCAAAGGCAATTAATAAACGTTCTTTGGTCACTCCTTAGTAGCGTAGGTAGTGCTTCTGAGGAGTTAAGGAGATGAGGGTTCGAGTCTCGCCTGCAGCAAAGTGAGTCATTTCATTTATAGAATGAAACATTCCCTGCTCCACCGTGAAGGGGTGAAAAGAGTGACGAACTATAGCAAAAACTGCTAGCTATAGTTTGAGAAGTATAACTTGTCACTTGAGGAAAGCTTGGAGCGGCCTCAACGTTGCCAGTACTAAAACCCTCCCAGATCCTAGACAGCCGCCTCTCCTTTCCTATTCGTCCACATCCAAGTAACGCCTTCTACCTAACCAAGATTAGGGCACTGAGTTAGGGTTCGATAAAGTGATTCTTTCGTCATTTCTATGTACTGGATTTCGAAACATCTTCAGGTAACTCTTATCTTCTAACAAAGAAAAGCTTTAATCAATTCATTACTGGGGTCTCGGGTATTTAGCCGATGTCAGCCGTGTCGGCAGACTTTTGATGATGCACTAAAAAATAAAAGTCCAAACCTTGCTAGGCTGTATTTTTTAAAGTATAGCGAATTTCCGCCCGCAATATAGAAAAGTAAAAAGGCCTATGAGAGACCCAATGAATCTCCATATCCCGTGATGCAAAATTAGATTCCCAGGTACTAAAATGTGCAGCATTTACTTTTAAAAGCACCTTTTTCCTCTAACATCACATCTTGGGATATTAATGAAATTTGGAGCCTGAAAAACGTAATTTTAGCAGTTTTTTAGCCCTAGCGTCTCCTAAAAACTCCTTCGGCATATATCTCGTTTTTAGTTCGTTTCCGAAAAAAAACTTGTAAAAAGTCTGTCAATCATAAGGCCTATATAAAAATCAATAAAGGTATATGTTCTATCCGCTTCTCTACCCACCCAACTCCCCTCCAAAGACACAAAAAAAAACCTTCATGGCCGAAAAAATAAACTGACGCTATGTAAAGCTACAAGTTGCAGAATAATTTATTTGATTTGATTCTTGAGGTTCGCGACATTGGCAACACACTCAAAAAAAAAAATGTATAAAGTACAAAACAAAAACATTGTATTCTTAATTCAAATAAATTTTCAATTCTTAAAACATTTGTAATTTGCGGTAGAGGGGGATTAAATGAGGCGTCGGTGGGGGATAAAACATATACTTGTAACAATTTTTATATAAAACTTATGAAAGACTGCCTTTATATATATATATATATATATATATATATATATATATATATATATATATTTCGTATTTCCCCAAAACAATGCAAAAACGAGATGTATGCCAAAGGACTTGCTTTCTTTATTTTTTGTTCCACATCGATTACTAAAGTTTGGCCGTTTTATTGGGAAACCCTGTATCCAAAACAAACGGGATGAATATATATATATATATATATATATATATATATATATATATATATATATATATATATATATATATATATATATATATATATAACGACGAAAAAATCAGTACAGAGACAGGCCACGGGGACCCCAGAGGGGAAGATATTCTAAAGGTATCTGATTGAAATACAATAATGAATCAATGTTGCGATAACCCTTCGGCATTCGTGAATTTAAATAAGACTGTTTGCTAAACTCTTCATTTTTGCATTATCAAACCCCATTTGAATACAAAACAGTATGTTACACGAGCTAAGAGATGGATAATTAAGTCATTGACGCTTTTTCTATTTGTAATTTTTTTTTTCTTCCAACTCCTCATAGTCTTTACCTGCGAGTGTTGTCTATTTACGTTCCATGAATGCATAATAGATCCTTACAGGCTGGATTAGTATAAATTACACAGTCGATTTACGCTAATTATACCTTTTACATTGCAATAAACGAAGCTATTAAAGTTTATACTCTACCGTTTCTACGTTGTGCGTGATTTAAAACTAACCTTATCTACGTCCCATTCTCTGCCGCCCAATGCTAGAACATTGCAAATGAAAACGTGACAGCATTAAGGGGCCGAGGCGAGGGCTTTTGTCAAATTAACGCTCATCGAAAAGCATAAAATCCATTAGCAATTCTAATTAAAAATCTAGATTATAAGTGGTTAATTAATACGACATAAACCCATTGTTTGGAGTTCGTGACTTATTATTGAACGATTATTGATTGAGTTTAAATTTCATATGTATATTCATGATTACAGTTTAAACTCTCTAAATATTAATTTTAAGTACATTTAAAGGTTTCACACATGATAGGTAACTATAATTTTCATATATATATATATATATACACACACACACACACACACACACATATATATATATATATATATATATAGTAGACTCTCCCTAATCCGGCGTCGTCGGAACCGGAGTACCGTCAGTTAGAAGCGCTAACATATGTATTTGAAAAAGAAAACCTTATTATTTAAGGATACAAAAATTTCAGTCGTTGTATAATGTTATTGTTTTATTAAAAGTCTTTTACTGGACTTAGGACACTGTTCTGTAAATGTCGTCTTTTGTTAAATAATAAAAAATTAAATTGACTAACAAGAGGTGAGATTAAGTATTTGAATATTTGAAACAAAAAATACTTTACTTTACAATTATTATTCAACTGAAACTTTTCTTAATGTTCATATTTTCGTGCTAGGCGGAAGGTCAAATAATAAAAATTTGACCGCTTTATTACGTCCCTACATGTTTCACGCCTTTTTGGTGCCTCTTCAGGGGAAAAATTTACATATGTAAAACTTACAGCCTCAACCTGAGGAGGATAACCTTCCACCAGTTCGGCCACGTTTAGACTGATCATGGTCTTAAAGAATCCAATATGGCGAAATATAATCAGCTGATCCATAATCGATATGTCATACGTTTAATATTACGTCATACGTTTTATTTTTTTGTCAAATAAGTTAATAAAAACGAATTCAAATGTAGTATTTCAGTTTTTTATATTTACTACTTTCTTTCTATTTTTTATAATATGGATATTTTCTTTAATTCTTCTACTTATTCTAGATAGTTCGATTCTTTAAAAGATCGATTCATTAAAATATCGGCCCTTAGAGATCGATTCATTAAAAAGGTCGGCCCTTGGACATGGATTCTTTGAAAAGATCGGCCTTTTTTTTCTCAAAAACTCGATATATCGATCTCTTAAAAGATCGATTCATATCGCCCATAGGTTGTTATTTAACCTTAGATTTAAATTCAATATAAATAAGGCAAAGAATGGCTAAGGGTTCACGTAAATTGGACGGGTATTTCTCCCGATCCGATCCAATCCGATTTCGTTTGACCGTCAGCGCCCGACGTGAGTGCCTACATTGGTCCCGACCCGATCCGATCCGATCTAGTCACAGCTCGTCAGCAATGACCTCGTTGTGAAGTAAAAATGAGTGATTAATTTAAGAAATACCAACTAATATGCATAGAAACCTTCGATTATGTTGAATGTTGGAGGAGGAGGAGTTGAGAGGCCAATCAATCTTCCGGAAGTACATCAGTCCCAAAAAAATAATTCTTAGTATAACAGTTAATTTTTGACACGCTGAATCCGAATCCGGAGTCCGTTTCACACCATCACGTCAGGTTTAACAGCATTTGATGTTAAAAGTTCGTATTACGTCTTTAAAATAGAAATAACTAGAGCTTCCATGGTTTTGAGGGACGCTGAATTCGAATTCGAGGTCCTTTTTAAGCACATCGACGCAAAATCAAGGTAATTTCAAGGAAAAATATTTTTATTTTACACGAAATGAATCTGCATTAAAAATAGTTTTATACAAAATTTTACCTTCAAATGCACTTAAACCTGACGTGATGGGGTGAAACGGACTCAGGATTCGGATTTAGCGTGTCGAAATACGTAAGAATATATGTTTGGTGTCTTTGGAAAATAACTTTTTTTTGTGTGTGTGCCTGTGTATTGTATTTTTCTCTTTTTTTTTGTTGTAAGATTTAATTTATCATTTTCTTTTTCTGTTGTATTTTTACCAATAAAATGTGAAAATAAAACAACACAGGCCAAGATAAGAGGTGTCGATACAGGCCCAGCGTTGCCGGACCATGGTCCCATGAACCATGATTTTAGCCCTACTAACGTTCAAGGCTATAATTTGGTGGTGTATGGTTAGTGATTTACCACTCTTCATGGTTGATATAGGACCTCGTGTGGGCGGCTGGGATACTCAAGAGGGTGGGTATGAACCCAGCTAGAATAAATTACTCTGGGCAAGGTTCATTTTGAATAGTTCTCATCTCTCAGTCCTACCCCTCTATTCACTGAAACAAATTATGTAATGAAAAATTAACGGAATCATTCCTATAATTATTTATTAATCAGAGTTTCCCGTCTTTGGTGACCACTCATTACATGGCTGATCTTTAACATAGCCTGTTCAGATAGTCGGAAAAGTTCAATTCCGCATGGGCGAAATTTTTAGGGAAATGTTTCCGACGATGATTGAGTGATAATTCGTTTTTTGTGCGGTCATCGTATATTTATATAGTAGCGTTAATTTTGATGATACGTTATTTAATGAAATAAAATAATTACTTATCTGCAGTGACGAAGCACGGGTAGTCAGCTAGTTGTAGATATTTGTTATTATTAAAAAAGTCCGACTCGCAGGAACTGCCTCATCTTAGCGCGGTTCCGTTCTTATCCCTAGTCTAATTTCAAAACAGTCTTGAAAGGTAGGATTTACAATCTTACCTGGAAGGGTCGGCATCACTAGAAACTTTCCCGCTAGTTACAAGGTCTTGGAATCTTGGAACTCTATATTTCTAACAATAAATTGTTTTTGTTATTTTACTAAACCTGTTTTATTTTCGTATACATTATCCAACTATAAGCAATTAAAAAATAACAAGGAATAAAAAACAGACAAAAAGAACAGTTCGAATAAGCGAAATCAATTACTATAAAGATTTAAGCTCTTATTTCTCCGATTGTCATCGCCTAATCAAAACTTTCATTAGAACCTTTTATGTAGAGCATTTAATAAGCTTTCTAATGGTATTCTTCCGTTTACCAATATTTTCAACCGTTTTCGAGATATTAATGAAAGTTCCCAAAATTTACATTATTTCTAGCAACAGAAAATTGGTCTCATTTTTCATATCCTGTTTTACACACAAAATTTTCCCAACATAAGAAATTACAAAAATAAAAAGCAATAAAAAACAAAGGGAAAGAGACAAAAATTACAAAAAGAACGACAAAAACCCGTTCTTAAGAACAAAACAGACGTATTTGAAGTTTTAAGCACTTATTTCTCCGATTGACATAACCCAATCAAAAATAGTTTTAGAATATTTTTTGTAGAGAATTTAGAAAGCTTTCAAATAGTTTCTATCCACTTACCTCGATTTCCCAACCGTGTTCGAGATATTAATGAAAGTATACGAAGTTCCCAAAACTTTTCTTGTCTGTTCATAAAATATTTTATTCTAACCCTTCCTTAACTCCAAACGTAACAAAACTTTCAACATATTAGTTTTAATGAAAGTAAAACCTGCAGATAATGTTTCAACTGAATCCCGTAATTCTAAGTACTCAAACCAAAAACGGTATTCAAAAATTATTTTTCCAATTTTCTCGAAAACGGTTAAAGCTATCGCCTTGAAAATGGTTCCATTCGTTTTCCTAGCCCAAGAAGCCTATAAAAAGAGTACTTACAAGCTTATGAACTCAAAAACGTAAGCGTTACGATTTTTTTTGCGCGAATTTCGCCCCAAATGCCATCTTCCAGTGGGCGGATTTTGCTGGATAACGAACTTGACCTTTCAAATTGGACGACGGATTTTTGTGCCAAATTTCATCAAAATCGGACCATCAGGGAAGCCAGAAATGAGCGAACAGACAAATATATATATATATATATATATATATATATATATATATATATATATAAATATATACATATATATATATATATATATATATATATATATATATATATACAAATTTGAACTACCATCATTTTCGGTTTCCAGAGGTTCTGAAACGCAAAATTTTCTAGTCGGCACTTCCGGATTGTTTCATTGTATCAACCCTATAAGCGGGGTTCCTCCCTATGAGGGAGGGAGGAACCGCGCTAAAAACAAGTCAGTACAAAGATTTACAAAATGTTTACTCAATTTTTATCCATTATGTCCAAATTTGCAGCCAAGCATTCCAACATCCACCGAATCCAAACATTCCAATCCTAAGTACCATAGTCAATGTTTCTCATTATGTATCGAGTCGCACCCTCCATAATGACCTTAATATCCCTTTTGTCCAAGATGTAATCCCCACTCGCTTCTCATCTTTCCATAGTAAATTGATCAATCATCCTTATCCTACAGCCCAATTCTTAACCAGCACCAATCATCCTTCCTCTCCACCAAGACGTCTTAATAGAAAGTGGCCCCGAGATCTACATAGGCAGTGAAGTGTCGTGGAGGGATCTAAAATTAGTGTAATTGTAATTATAATAATTGAGAGTGATATCGATGGATATTTTCTCTCCTCAGGATATCGTCGATACAAAATCAAACTAACGAATATGAAAATCACGACTTTTCAGAGTGGAAAAGTATTTATCAATAACTTTTTTTTTTGGACAGTCAAATATTCGGCAGATTTGACCTTTTGATAGTGGAATACTTTCCCTTTAATAGAGTGAAGTCTGATTGAAGAATTTGCCGTAAATAAGTTCAGCAGAAATTATTAAAGATGGACAATGAAAGATGCATTTTTTCATATTCGTTAGTTTGCATTTGTATCGACGATATCACAGGCCACGTCTCATTCGCCTCCAATCCTCCGTGCTAGTCGCAGGGTGTGGTTGGATGGCGTAAGGTTAACTCCAGGTTATCCTAGAATCCTTCCTAACAAGGAAGGTATTCGGTTGACAACTGGGGGCACCTGAGGAGTGGACATGTAACTATATTATCAAATTGCATAAAACAGTTAAATGTGGGGTCTCCCGTGGTCTAGTGGCTTGCGCGCTGGATTCATAAGCGGGAGATCGTGGGTATGATTCCCACTGGCGACCGGAATTTTCTCATCTCAGGGCTCACTGAGATAATTCCTGGCTGCACCCTGGACTTCGGCACTAATGGCGATGATTTGTCGATGCGCCGTAAAAAAAACAAAAAAAAAAAAAAAAAAAAAAAAAAAAAAAAAAAACAGTTAAATGTAGATTGTAATATTCTGTAAATAAATAATATATATATATATATATATATATATATATATATATATATAAAATGCCCAAATTTATGTGTGTCCATAAACTTTCTTTTGTTGGCTATACTAAAAACTATGGGCCAAAGAATTTTTTTAACATTTTTCTCTTACTCAGTGCCCCCAAAAAATTGAAAAATGGATTTTCGCCCACCGTGCGACGGTTCCACCATTTTCAAACTTCCCCCCAAGAGAACAACACGATACTGAAATATTATAAAAACTGATTATGTCTCGTTTAACCCCTGGTGTGTATAAAGTGTCTGACAGACACAAGGGAAATTTCAGTGACGTATGTTGGCAGCAGTGAACATTCCAGATGCTCACTGCTTCCAACATACTTCACTGAAAGTTTCCTCGTGCCTATCAGACACTTTATACACACCATGGGTTAAGACTAGGGAAGGATTCGAGAGGTCAGACGAACGAAATGGTGCCTAATAATGGAGGGAGGAAGGAAACGCGCTAAAACTAGCTACTTTAAACTATTATGAGCTAAATATAAAATAAAAATAAACAAATATGAGACAAATAACTCATTACCAAAATAAACAAATATGAGACAAATAACTCATTACCAAAATTCTACACAAATGATCATACTTCAAAAGTACTTTTTCGAGACAATTTCAAATAATTTAACCTAATAACTCTGATAAACTATTTATCTTTATTGATGGTTCCGAATCTGATAATACTATAGGAGCCTTAGCATCAATTGATGAAGAAATCATTACAAGTAGCCTATAATGTGTTGGAAATATCAGATGAGGATCTCGAGTCAACCAGTGTAAAATGTATAAATATATGCCTACTTAATTTTGTAGAGTTGTATTTTTAGCTGAGATCATGCTAAATTAACAACATCATTCAACATTTTTTAAAGACACAAATATCAAAATATTTTGACAAATATATTTCATGGCGAATTAAATGGCTGACAGACGACTTAATTAAATTTTGTGCATGACGTAAATTTTGATATAAATGATAAAAATTTTAACAAAAAAAAAAAAAAAATCCTTGTTATAAGGACAGACCTAAATGTATTCGAAAGGCTTACACGTCTTCTTCGTTATACTGTCACGTAGCTCATTTCAGTCCTGACAAAAGATCCTGTTTTCCCCCCACTTTTTTTGTTTCATTTTTAATTCTTCTACCACTTATAATATCCCAAGATGGAGTGATGGAAGAATTATAACTCCTACGCTTGAATTAATATTCCCATGAGATGGTCGATGGATTCTTTCTCTTATTCGAAGGGCCTAAAGCACAATGAGGGTCATTCTTAATGAAGTTCCTACCCAGAATAATTTAATTGGGTGTTTTTTTTCATTTGTATATCTTGTGTATTTCTTTGGAGCTGGGTAGATATCAGGATAAAAAAAAGTCCGATTCGTAGTTCGGTTCCGTTCCTATCCCTAGTGCTATTACTTATGAGTTTTGATTGGAGCTTAGCTAGGCCATAGCGAGTAATTGGGATGTATATATATATATTTATATATATATATATATATATATATATATATATATATACACACTCTATAGCCAACTTTCTTTGAAATGTGCTGAAACGCTTGCTCTTTGCTGTATCGATAAGCGTTTAAATAAATGGAACAATCATTGCTCTTTGGCTGTATAACCAACCGCATTCACCACAATGATCTCAAAACTACAATAATGCAAGAGCTAATCTCAAACGCCAAATTCCATAACAAATTGTTCCTGCTATACTACCGTCCAATCGCTATCTTCAACAGACTGAGGTTCCTGAATAAAAAAAAACTGCATATAGAAAGCTGAGATTTTATTTAATAACTAAGCTAACATGTGAAAATTTAACAAAAACAAAAAATCTTTAAAAGGAGCTTTTAAGTAAAAACGCGCATTAACAAACAATGGGGCTTAGTGTTTCTCCTTGTAAAACACCTTCGAATGTTGTTTCTCCAATTACAAGGAGCTCATATTTCCTGGTGATCATAGGATTCAGAACTAGTTCGTTCACAACTTCTAATCAACCTATTTAGTTTATTCTCTAAACACATCTTTCTTTTTAGTTATTCGCAAAGCACACCGAGATTCGTTGCAATATAGCATAAGTTTAGTCCGGTATGGGTAAATTAGTACTTTAGTCCTGAGTAAATATCCCCTAGATGGACTGATTTTGCTGGTTAACTAACTCGTTTAATCCTTTACTAGGAGGAAGCTATATACTAAGTTTCGTGGCGAAAAAAAATTTCTGGTGCGTATCGTGTTAACAAACATACATATATACATATGGATATTTTAACGGGGAGCATTTTCGATATACAGTAGGTAGAGTCGATGAAGATTAGAACCTCAACAACTAAATTTCTTCGGGGAGTTCTAAAAAAACACAATATAACAAGATAAACAATATCAAAACAGACGCCAAAATAAACTACTAACTACTAAAAGAAAGTGCGACCTATAACACTAAATGACTGCAACAAAGGTATATGAATAGCATCTCAGGTCTTCATACACCACATCCATTCTACGATGAAGACTTCATTCTTAGCAGAGAGTTCAAAATAATAAAAAAAAAAAGAAACCATTCTAGTCCTTTCCACCCAGTTCTCTCTCTTTCTCCTCTCTCGAGTTCCCATTGTCAGAAGCCTCCTGGACAAGAAAGAGCGCGGACAAAGAGATGGAGTTGGTTTAAAAAAAGTGTGAGGTATATCTCGTGCTAGATAGAGAGAAGAAAAGATTACCGGGTAGGTCCCACACCTATAGTGTTACGGCTCCTTTCTACAAATGACCGTCGATATATTTAGATTTGCATTCAACGAGAAAAAACGTCCGACACTTAGCGAGTATCCATACCGGCCTTATCCCTAAAGAGCTAGAATTATAAAAAAAAAAAAAAAATGGCAAGTATTCTGCGTTCCAAGAGTAAGATCATTTTAACATTTTGGGTTTGAGCTAAGAATAAAAATTAAACGCAGCTTTGAACGCAGCTTAATGTTTCGTTACCATAGTGTCCTATAGAGATATGAATATCCCACCGTAGGCAGATAATTCATCCACCTTCTGATCCATACTAATTTTCCTTGGATGCAAACGCAAAAAGACTGATGTACAAACATAATGTACATGAACTTAATTTAAAATCATGCAATCTAATATTATATGTGTATGTATATATGTGTGTAAATAATAAATGCAAACTTATTAAGCATAACGTAATGTAAATATGTAAATAGACAATACGCTGATATAATATAATTTAGTAATATAGATATATGTATGTATGTATGTGTGTGTGTGTATATATGTATAATGTAAGTATATAAGACAATGTAATGTATATATGTAATTTTTGTAATAACTACATTAAATGTAAGGTGTACATCGCCGAAATAAATAAAAATAAATAAATAACAATGAAACTTCGTAAAAATCTATAATTAGAAAGTTTCGGCATGTTCTTTAGCAGCCTTCTACAGCACTGAAGACTAGGGAATGGTGAAAAACCAAAGACAACACCGAAGTGACCACGGTTTTAATATATCGGCGATACAAATTCAAATTATAGATGACTTAATATAAATTCGCTAGTCTGATTTTCTGTAATTAATAATTATTTTTCTTTAATTTTCGAGAGTTTGCCCCTACAAACATCAGTCGAACAGCAATCAGTACAGATTGGAAATAAAAAATGCGTTTTTTCACATTCGATACTTAGCATTTGTGTCGACGATATACACATATACGTATTCACTATGGTCACTTAAGTGCTATCTTTGTTCTTCCTTCATCCCCTATGCATTCGTCGTTGAAGAAAGTTGCCAATGAGTATGCCGAACCGTTCTAAATATATTTTTTTAAGAAAATAAGATAGTTGTACATAGCCCAATCCCAAACAGTCCCTGACTTCTTGGACGTTTATGCTGGCTCTTTGGAAGCCCTTTCCAATACAAGTTGGATGAAAAAGGGCAAATGTGGCACCATTGGAGGAAAAGGAGGATGCCAAAACCTCTAGGGTTTTTGTTGTTAGCCGAAACCCAACTTCTTTGACTTTTTATCACCTCAATGGCTTACTATTAGCAGCTCATTACTTTTTACTATTTTGGATAGAAAAATGTATTGATAACATCATTTTAAAAGTTTCCTAGAATAAAATCTCAATGAAACTGATATCTTTGGCGTGTATAAACCGAACGTTGCGGACTATATATATATATATATATGTTTGTGTGGAACGGCTTCTTTCTCCAGCGGTGTCGCTCCTCTCTCCATCGCAATATTTCGTCGGGTTCATCTCCGACTTCTTCAGGCTGCTAGTGTCGTCCTCGGTGGTTGTCAAGGGAATGATTATATATATATATATATATATATATATATATATATATATATATATATATATCACAAAATCTCAAATTGCATTGAAACAGCGGCGCTTCTCACATATACATATTTCACAAAACATAATCGACTAGTTATTAAATTTCATTAACGGCCTAAATTAATTTCTGTCAATAAGTCGTAAGGAAATGTCAAGTAGCTGCGTTGTCTACAGTCTTTCAGAATATGTCTAACAGAGTTCTGTTTCATTGTCTACAACTTGGTCTTTCTTTTCTGTTCAGTAATATAAGTCGGGTGTGGCGTATCCGTATCTTTTAATGTGTTTGCCGAAATTTGAACTTGCAAAAATTTGTTTACTTTTTTATCAAAAGTAATTCCTTATCGGATAATATTCCCTAAAACTAACAACTTTCCAATGAAAATATTTTTTTTTTAATTTTTTCAAAACTATTTCCTTTATATCCGTGTGTGCTTTATGTAAATGTAGTCGGTCAAAAATTCCCTCGAATCTAAAAGCTGATAGGATTCCGTATACTTTTCGTGGGTCCATTAAAAATAATGGTCATAGATTTTTATATTCGCCTGCTCCAAAATGGAACTAATAGCATGATTCAGTTTTTTATGTATCTTTTCTCTCCTTTTCCTAAAGATAAGAAGTCGCAGGAATTAGGAAAGACCCATGAATCAAAGTGATTTAGAATGTAGTTATCTCGGGAGTTCCCTTATAATTCTAAGTTATTAGAACGCCTATTTATGGTGGATTAGAAATTTCGAATTCACTATCTAAATAGTAAAGAATTTTGTAACTTATTTTATCTTAAAATATTATTATGTATTTAATAGCTGATCTTTAACGAAGAAATTTTGATAGTTTTGAGGGCTTGCTTATCTATATTTGTCTTTTCGCTCTCTAGCTGGCTAAATTTTTTTTTTATTTCGATGAAATTTTGTACAAAAATCCTTCGTACAATTTGAAAGCTAGAGTTTGTTAATCAGCAGAATCTGTCCTCCGGAACATGGTTTTTGAGGCATAATTCTTGCGAAATAAATCGTTGTGCGTCCGTTTTTGCGGTAACACGCTTGATAGTACAATTTCTACATGCTTTCTAACGTAGAAAAACGAATGAAACAATTTTTAAAGCAATAACTGAAACTGTTTTTGAGATAAGTCTATACAACTAAATTTAATTACTAAGTTATGGTTCGGGTTTTAAGAAACGATACATTCTGTCCAAACATTATATTTTTACCATTCATCTAAACTAAGATATTTAAATTTTGGTTACATATGAAAAAAAGAATTATTAAAAAACACGAGCAGTTTAAGAGTTTTCTTATATTTTGGGAGAACAATTAGGAAATCGTGATAAGTTGAAGATGACTATTTGAAAACTCATTAAATTCTCTAAAAAATAAGGCACTATTGTAATTTTCGATGAGGCAAAAATCGGAGAAATAAATGCTTAAATCTTCGAAATTGTTAGTTTTTTTTCTTTTAAACGGGTTTTTATCTTTATTTATCTAACATTTTGATTGGCTGTCGCTTTTATTTTTTAATTTCATATATCAATAGTTTAGTAAGTACAATTTTTTTAGACCGAAAATAATAGAAGATTTAAAGTCAGCTAATAAGGTAAATAGGGGTCTCCCGTGGTCTAGTGGCTAGCGCGCTAGATTCATAAGCGGGAGATGGTGGGTTCGATCCCCACCGGCGCCAGAAATTTTCTCATCTCAGGGCTCGCTGAGAAAATTCCTGGCTGCTCCCTGGAGGCCGGCGCTAATGGCCAAGATTTGTCAATGCGCCGTAAAAAAAAATAAAAAAAAAAAATAAGGTAAATATCATCAAAAAGAAGAAATAATACTCTTTTCCTCTCCGGAAGAGACAAGTAGTCTCCAATATCTCAAAATTCCGTGGTATAGGAAAAAAAAAAGTTTTATTTTTTGCTTTCGATGATCTTTACCTCATAAGAGTTTCTTGGGGTGCTGTTTTAAATCTGCTATTATTTTTGGTGTAGAAAAATGAATAATGCAAGTTTACTTCCAACATAAGCATATGTTCGAATTTATTTGACGAAATATAAATTATTGTTTAACGATTGTATTTGATATATATATATATATATATATATATATATATATATATATATTTTTTTTTTTCTTTTTTTTTTTTTTTTTTTTTTTTTTTTTTGAGGCGTGCCAACCTCCTTACGGTCATTAAAGCCGGGGAGAGAAGGACCCGGAGGCCCAGCCCGACAACCCTAACCATATTATATTTGATCTTTAATCTACTCTCTAAAACAAATGAATTGGTCGAAAGAATCATGTAGATATCAGTTTCTAAACTCGATATATAAAACAAAGCATTTTAAAACTATTTTATTTTATTTCTCAGCTCCTACGGTACATTGGACGGAACGCTCGAACGTGTCGACTATTTTTCGATGTAGAATCACTAGAAAAAAAAAATGGTCCAGATCGGTGACCCCACCGCTGTATACACGTATCGTTTAACGATTTGTTCTTTTTAAAGAATTTTAGATTAAAATCTAATCTCTAAAACAAATGAATTGGTGAAAGAATCATGTGGATATCATTTTCTAAACTGGATATATAAAATAAAGCATTTTCATCTTATTTTATTTCTCGGCTCCTAAGACGCATTGGACGGAAGGCCCTGACACGTGTCGACTACTTTTCGATGTAGAATCACGAGAAAAAAAAAATTGACGAAGTCGGTGCTCCCATCAGTGTATGTATGCTCTCCTTGTTAGAATATTTGAGGTGTTCTTTGGAAGGGTGGTTCCACCCCTTAAACGTGCGATTGGGCCGATATAATAAAAATATGTATCGATTATATTTACGTGTTTAATAAATATACAAAGTTTCATAAAAATCGGCTCCGGACGCTTGGGGATGTTACCTTGTGAGTGAGTACAACATGAAATTATATTGGAATTTTATTGAGCCCCAAAATACCTACCATTCTGCTGGTCAATAATTCTGACAAGAGTATACCATTTAATAGTCCGTCTCCTGGGCAGTGACCCAAGTGGTGTAATTTGTAAATTATGGTAATTCTCGTTGACCGCTAGCGGGCACCCTGGCGTAAACATCCCAGTTTCCCGATACTATCTCGAAATGAGGATGATAGGGGGGGGGGGCGAAGGACCCCCAAACCTTCCGTATTACCGGATCACTCGATCTGCATAAGATGGATCTTCGGAAAATAAACAGCTGTTAGTATTCCTTTGATTTCCAAATACTTTCTGTTTTGCTCGAGGCATTCTCCCAAATTGGCCATTGTTTTGCATTGATTTCAAGATATCATTATCATACTCTAGAACGGCGTCTCTCAACCTTTTTTGGATCTCCTACCACTTGGAAGTGCACCAGGCTAAATTGTACCATTTAGTAAAAATGACTGTATTTCGTTAAATTTTTTTTTCATTTTGATAATGTATTCACATAAGACAAATTACTTTGTGCCAAAAATTAGAGGATGAGAAATAATAAGCAAGTATAAACCAGACAAATTAGCTTTGGAAAGTCGGTGGAATTTAAATTGCTTGATTTACGAAAATCGGTGGAAGTCTGGAAAATGTATTCTTTATTCAGTTCAGTAACAGGCCACAAGGTTAGGGAGGCCGAACCCAATCCAAGAAAGAAGACACTAGACGATAAAAATCTTTATTGCTTGCTCGGGATTTGAACTCAGGTCCTCCAGCATATTAGTCCAGCGCTCTACAACTGAGCTAACCTCGCCCCTACACTCTTTATTCAAATTCGCATCAAATATCAATAATATAATGTTTTCCCTAATTTCTGAGTCGAGCTAGGGCCATAATATCAAACAAAAAAAAACAAAAAATCGGGGTTTTTGCGGTTTTAGTAAAATTCCTCTAAAACAAAACATTAAATCAAAAAATATTATATTAAAAAAAGTTGATATCTTGAAATAATGCTACCATGGAATTCCAAAACATTTCACTTCGAATGTGTGGTTTTGAAGAACCGTTACGAAAAGGCACCAATGTTTTTCCACTTTTACATAAACTCGTTTCACTTTTCGGGCGGTTTTTTTTTCTTTTTTTTTTTTTTTTTTTTCTTTTTTCAATGCCGCTGTATTTTTTTTTTTTTTTTTTTTTTGTTTTTCATATATTTTGGGCCTAGCTCAACTCAGGTGCCAATATCATTTTATTGATATGTGATGACACCAATCAGCAAACATCTAATTTGCTTGGGCTGATTTCAGGGCGGATTGATGACACTGGAGGGCCGTATTTGGCCCACGGGCCGCAGTCCTGAGCCCCCAGATCTAGACGAATAGGAACCGCTATGATATTCCCGAAGGAGAGATTAAGGAGATAGGCTTCGACCACCATCACGACTACCAGAGACTCGACCTTACCTTTTACCCCACTTAGCTCCTTACATTTTATCTTACAAACGGCTAGCCAAATAAATATACTGATTCCATTCAGATGTTAGCTGGGCAATTTGTAAAATTGTTGCCGAGCACAACTCCCACCGATATCGTGCACACGTCTTTTTCTTGTTAATCTTAACTTCGAAGCTCCTCCGAATACGAGTTCCCACAACCACAATTCAGCTGGATAGCTTCTGACTTATCCATTGGCCATCTTCCTTTAAATAATATTATTAAAACGGAGACTGTCATACTAACATCGAGGATTCCGAAGTTGATAGGTAGTCTGAGTAGTTAGCAAAACTTCATGTCCTACGTTATATGCACCAAACTTTCAGTTTTCTCAAAGCCCGGAGTTGAGTCAAATTAAGGGGTAATAATGCGGGGTCAAAAACAGCGTAATTTTTTCCAATTTATGGATAACAAATACATGAATATTTTTCAAATCTTTATGTCATAAGTTTTATATGGGATTTTAAAGTACCTAACCTAAAATAAAAAGTACTTTAATTCTTGGAAAATAAAATTGCGGCGATGTCTTTGACGTACGGAAACCCTCTTTTTTCGTGGGCGATAGTCTGCAGGCGGCAATTTTTAATCTAGAACAAAAAACAACAATTATTTTGAAAGAAGAAAGTTTAATCTAGTAAAGTACGTAGGATTTTTAAGTAATATTACTTTTTTCGAAAATATTGAGCAGTTCATCATTTTCTATTAAACAATCGTCATAAAATCGTTATAATTCAATGAATGGAAAAATTCCTACGTATATTACTAGCAAATATCATTAGGAATTTGCAGTTAAAATTTGTAGTTGATCTGGAGAAAATTGAACGATCACCTGATTTGAAAAACATAGTTTTCGAAAAAAACGACTTTTAAGTTTATTGTACCGAAAAGTTCATTTTTTTTTTCTTAAATTTCTTCTCATAATTTGTTAAATTAAAGATAGAAACAATGGATTTTAACTTTGAAATGTATGGGAACTTCAGTTGAAAAATCAAATTTTTGGCAGTTAACAAAACTGTTCCATCTCATAAACACTCTTGGATATCATTTTCGATTAGTTAAGAAACCATTTAAGCACAAGAAAATGGCAAAAAAAAAAGTTGCTAGGTAATATTAGCCCTTAATAAAAGATTTCATCCAAGACAGTAGGACGAGTACCCATTTTTTCCCCACAATATAGTATCTCTCTACTGTGGGACTTTATTTAAATTCTGCAGGTTCCATTTAAAATAGTCTATGAGGAACTTTAACGAACAGACTACAAATCATTTTATGATTTTTATTCGTTTTATTATTACCTTCAAATTTTGTTTGGATATTTTCTTTAACTACATTATTCTTTTAAGATGATTGATTTAGTTTATAATTTCGTTCTTCCGTTTAAACTGATTGATGTAAGTCAGCAGTTGTAGTTCGTCCCAAGTCTTTATGTCCTAGAAGCTACCATAAGATTTTCTTTTACCAAAAAGATTGAAATTCTGTAATGTTTTCTATAATTTGTACTTTCTACAATTATTCTAGCTATTCATTATCTTTCTACCTCTATCATCCATTTTCTCGCTATAATTTTTACACAGATAAACAACAAAATTAACATTGATTTGCATATTGTTAGAAGTATAAAAAGGTGACAGTTTTCTAAGGAAGGATAGGAAAATTGATTTATTAATTACCAGTTAGGTATGTCACCATATATTTATCATCCCATTAATAGACAAAGAAGTATAGAAAAAAAAAATAATAAGCGGAGGAGGCAGAAAAGTAAGGATTGATAATGACAACTTTTTAAACACATGACAAGGACATTGTGGCAATAACCTAAAAGGAATAAAACATGAGTGAAAACATTGGCATAGCTCCTGTGACTGTGTATTAGGTACACGAATATCACTTATCGGTATCAGATAAATAACTTCTAAGAGATAGTTGTTAGACACCAATATATATTATTATTATTATTATTTTTTTTTTTTTTTTTTTTTTTTTTTTTTTTTTTTGTTGGTGCATCTATTTCCAGGATCATTAGCACCATATTATTATTATTATTGTTATTATTTATACGAGGCTAGATACTACAGCGATTTCACTCCTTCCATATGGTACCTGTATGATCTGATCTAATAAACCAGGAGTGTGACCAAATTTTTGATTCTCTCATTTCCATAAACAGAGATTTGGAAATGTCTGTAATATGCCTGAAAGGCACTGGTTCCTCAAATGTGGTAGTACACTTTATTGTTCTGCAAGTAGAAGAATAATGTGTTTATATAATGGCTGCTGTCTTATAACAATGCGTACATGTCACGTGGGATACTTAGTTTATGTCGTATTCTGCATTCCGTAAGTAGGTGTTTTACTGTAAAATATCTATTGCATAATTCACAATATGGTTTGTTGAGTCCTGTCTTGAGATAATCCTGTGTAAGTCGTGCGTGGCCAATTCTTAGTCGAGTAGGCACAATTTCTTCTCTTCAGTTGTCCCGGTAGCTGAATGTCCACACCTAAGAAGTATTTTTGATTGTACCTAATTTACTGTAAATTTGCTTATGTTGTCAAGTAATAAGTTTTGCATAAGAATATGCCAGGGAGCTTTTTGCCAAACCTTCATGACCTGGCAGCCAGTACACTGTAGTGTTTTTGTTATGTAAAATCTATGTATACGTGCGTTACATAATTTACCAATATGTGCAAAATATATTATTCAAGAGGGCTCACTATATTGTGATCACCTCACAGCATCAGAGATCTTGAAATTAATCAATTGACAACTCAAGTTTCTAAATATATAAAAATGTAAATTTGTCGTTGAATTCTATGTTATTTTATAATCCTAATGTTCTGATTTATTATGGGTTACGATTGATTACACTGGTCTGCAAAATTGAACTTTTTTTTCGCCCCAAGAGATCTATATAGCATTTCTTGTTTTACTAGGGTGATTTTCAGAGAAGTTATTGCCTTCGAAGCCATATACCTTTAAATACGCTTAACAGAGTTTAATGGGTGTATGGTTGTTTTAAAGATAATTTAAAATTATAAAATTTGTAGTTTTTAATTAAGTAAATAGGGACTTAGTTTTCAACAAAAATTCTATGAAAAACGCTGTTTTTCGTTTTTCCCGTTTTTCTATTAACTGGAGAGTGATGCAGAAAAACGGATGGCTCGTAAGGGTGTAGATCTCTTGGGACAATTTCGCTGTAGACCAGTGTTATTACGGATTAAAAGTAATATTATTTATGACAATTGCTTTTCAATATTGCTAAATCTTTGTCTTCTTTTTGTTACAGGTCAAAGTCCGCGTGCGCGACAAGAACGACTCCCCACCATCCTGGGAGAACAGCCAACTTGAATTCTCGCTCTCAGAAGACACCGGCGTAGGAGAGCGAATCGGCACTCTCTCAGCTGTAGACCCCGACACAATAGGCGAATCTCGTTACTCTTTGATATCGGGAGGTGACGGTAGATTCAAGCTTGAATCCGACGGTACCCTCATACTCCAAGACTCCGTAGATCGGGAGGCCAAGGACAGGTACAGCCTGAGGGTGAGGGCATCGGACGGCCTCCAGGCTTCGGATGCTGTCATCACTATTATTGTAAGTAGTACTCATCAACTATAGAACCCAATTACTTTAATGTGATGTACAATATATTAGGATTATTTCCTCATAAATTATATCTGATAGTTATTTGTTAGGCGGATAGTGATTATGAAACAGTGTTGCCTACCCTTAAATCTAATGTGTTAGATAAATTTCTTGAACCCTATTCTTATCATGATATAATGGACTTCAGGCCAAGTACTTAAGAAGCAGTACATAATTATCAGAAGTCAAGGAATATTTGTGAATCGGCTAAGAAAAACAATCAAATTATCGAAAAAATCTATATTTCGGGTGTTTCGGCAGCCTTCTTCAGTAATACCTAGAGAAAGACCAATAGTACAAGTTAGTTGAACATGAGTAAAAAGTACAATATTATGTTAAGCTCAAAATGCTGAAACCAAGTTTTCGACCTCGAAAGCCGGAGGGAGAACTATTGGGAGGCAGAAAACCGCAAAATGTTACCCTTTTATTTCAGGTTTTCACCATTAATTTGTAAACCGTTGACTTTTGGTTAAAAAATAAAAAAAATAAAATAAAAATAAAAACTTCAAATAGGGATTAAAGAGCATTGAATTATGGGTCAAATCCTGGTCCTAAGTCCGAATTCGACCAGATAAAATGGCCGCAATCGCTAGCCAAAAAACAACAATTGTTTCCACACGAAACTCGGTATTCGTTTTGATAATTTTAAGAGAAAAACGTATTTTAAAAATAAACTAAATCTGTTCATTACGGGGTTGTTACTCCGGACTCAAATTACGAATTTGCTCTTACAGGTCGTAATTTCTGTAGTATTGTAACGAAACGCGGTATGCGTCGTGGCTATCTAATTAGAAAGAAGTGTTGTAAAAATGAACTAAATCTGTCTATCGGAAGGGACATTGTACTATGTTCTATTGGAATTTGACCGCTCAACTTAGGTTGACAATGCTGCTGCTTGGAGCTCCTCTGTTTTAATATGACTTCTGATTTCTGCCAATAGGACGACTGTATCTCGTTCCTGCGTCAGATCAGAAAACGAAAATGTGAAGTTTTTGTACATTTAAAAGTAGTGTATACAAAAAACTCGGGAAGGAAATTAATTACAAAATTAATAATTAAAACAGTTGCTCATTGACAATGTACAAGAGCAGAACTAGTCATGTATTTATTTTTAGGTTATTTTAAGCTAATTATTCAGGAATGCAGTCTACACTACCCAAATTCTCAGGATAGTGTTTATTATTGTTATACAGCTTGGTAGATATGCATAAAAAATGTGGAACATTTGTTTATAACAAATCTGTTCATGATCGGTGGCAGATTTTCCTCATCATCCCTTAATTTCCAAAATAACATTCTTGTATCCTTAGCTCACCGATAGCAAAGGATATTGTTATAATATCCTATAAGGGAGAACTTCAGTTTTCTTCATAGGAGTGTCCTTAAAGGAACCGCCCTTTGATGTCTATCCGCTGGACCATTAATACTTTTTCCCGATAAAAAAGAGGGGGGGGGGCTGAAGGAATTCAAGCATAGACACGTGACAGTCAGCTCCCGACATGCTATGCTCCCTACTGAGAATTTTCATTCCCTCATTTGGGACTATATTTGAGATCATTTACAAAATTTGAAATTGGGCATACAAAAGTTATATCCTTTGTAACACTTATAATAGGTATATTAGAGCGCTAGCCAGCGTTCATAGCCACGTTGAATGAACCGGTTCTCACAGGTCACCGAAGTTAAGCAACGTCAGGCGTTCGCATTACCCGAATGGGTGACCGACCACGTGCTGTTAGTATTGTAAAAGAGCCCGGCGTTGTAGACAGTTGTCGCCAGATGTCACGATGAACACTAAAACTGTTTTCACGTTTGAAAGAAAATACATAAAATAGTAAAGTAATATATATTATTGAAGCGAATGGAATGCTCTACAACCCTCTAACCGACATTTATTTTTTGGGTTCATCATTGAAGAGATATCCGGTCGAGGATAGAAAAAAGTGTGTTTTTCTCCAAAACGGCATATATTCAAGAGCGGTTATTTCGAAAACTAAAGATATTTCGAAAAAATTTAATGAGTTGAACTTGGAGCATATTTAATCAGCTTTCATTTGTTATAGAATGGTAATGTCGCTAGGACACAGAGTTTCCGAGATATTAGTGAAAACCCGAAAAATGGGACCTTCTAAACCCCCCTCCCCCCGCCACAAAGGCTACGAGCGAGGACTTATGATATGTTCACCTCCTATTCTGCCCAAACAAAGTTACGAAGTCAAAAATTTTGTTCCAAAAATTTCCATCTACAACTGTTTTTAAGCATTCGTTGCCTGGACTGATCATAGTTATTTAAGTTTTTCCGAAGATATGCCCGTAAAAATTAGCTTGCCCGTTCTCAATATCAAAATGAAACGACGTTTTTACAGATGCGCCCTGGACTAATAAGCTGACATTAATCATCTAATAAATAATAACCTTCAAGACGACACCAAGCAACAACCTAGATCCTCCTATAAAAACACCACTCACCTGACCTAGAGAGCGAGCGAAGCCGCCACCTATAAAGGTCAGGAGGGATGGTACTCGGTTGCCGAGCCCCGATAAACCCTGCTAACCAATTAGCTCCAGGAGTCCTCACGTGGATACGAGATCACGTGCCGGTATCTCACACCCCCTTCCCCCCTTCAGGCAGCCCTTCACTCCGCCGCGGCTGGTGAAAGGCTCGACGGACGGTGTCGCACGCTCTTCAGTCTCGGAAAATAGTTCGTACCTACGGTTTAATTACTCACAGATTTTCTAATTAATGCTTGGTCACGCAGGAGCTACATAACTAGGCAAATTCTTCAGAAAAACGTTCGCCTAGCCGAATCCCAACTATAACTTGTCTTCGTATCTCTGCAAAGGCTAACTATCTCCATCTTCACAAGGAATCAAAGTTACACTCAAGGAATCCACAATAAATGTTGTACTAAATTTTTATTATTCAGTAGTATGAAGATATTTTTTTTATTATATATAAATATAATTAAAATTGGATTATTAGAAGTTAAATTTGAATTTATGCAAGAATCAAATTTTTCCTTCTATTTTTACATATTCTGAAAATAACCAAAATATTTGCTTTAAGAATAGGTATTTACCTGACGCAAACTCGAAATTGCAACGTATATATTGTTCTCCTTATTATTCATTTTATTTTATTTTATTTTTCTTTTATGGGCAACTTACCATTCTGAATTGATACGCACTCTAAGTTAGCTAGAAAAGGATATTCCGTCCTTAAAAAGTAGAATTAAAAATAAAATAAAACTTATATTATTGCGCCACTTGATTATAACATATTTTTAAGTGCTAATCTTTTTAAATATTTATTTAAATATATTAAACCCAAAGGTCGTGGGTTCGATTCCCACTAACGGGTGGTGGTTTTTCTTTAGAAAAAAGAAAAGGCATCAGCCCTTTCCTGGCTAGAAAAGGGGTGTAACCCATGAAGAACCCGTCCCAAAATTCTCAGTTAATAATAATGGACGTTAAAATTTAAATAAATAATTATATTAATTTAATTTAAATTTCAACCCCCATTTTGTTATTGACCATTTATTCGAGGACGGGTTATCTATAGGTTACTACCATTATCTAGCCAGGATAGGGCTGACTACTTTACTTTTTTCTTAAGAAAAGCCACCACCCCTAGTGGGAATCTAACCCACGACCTTAAGCAAGATGTGCCAACGCCTTAGCACTCACGACCACCGGGCCTCCAAATTATATTGTAGTAAATACGACATGTAGTTAATTTTCAAATTAAATTTATGTCTTATGTTTCGGTAAATTTTAAATAGGTAATTTAGGTATTTATTTTATTTTTTAATATTAAGGTTTCATTATCATTGTTTTACTAATTTTGTGAGCAAATCACCTTGCTTGTTGTGGAACACCCTAAAAAAATAAATAATCTTTTGTCTCTTTCCGAAGGATTGTTGCTATTGAGGTTGCACTCTTGAAAGAATTGTCGGTACTTCCATGAGATGAAACTCGAAAGATGTATGATATTAGCTAACTATCTGCATATCAGTATGGAATCCATATTTTGATAGTTTTCGGTACGTTTTTTGGCATCCATCTTCAGAAATGAAACTAAGTATACCTTGATTTGTTTTATTGGTTATCTTGAGAAATGTGTTTATATTTCGTGTATATTAAATAAATAAATTATTAGAAGGTAACTTTAAAAGGGAAAAATTCAAAACGCTTTTAATCTAATTTGCAAAGAAGCCATTATAAAATATGATTACCATGTGCATAAACTAGCTCAAAATGGAAATTGCCCACTGAGACACAACCGCCCTGTGTATTGTGGGCAGTATAAATTTAACGATGACGTGCTTACAATGGCCGAGCTACAGGACTTGGCTCGGGACTTGAACTTCATAAATCACATAATCCGTGTTGTGCCGTTTTGTTAGGAACTGGTAAATGGGGGGATGACTATGAAACTATGTGCCTACGGCTTAGGCCGCCATTTGCAATGGGGAATAATAACTAGAAGGTCGTTGACTTAAAACCTCAAATTGGTAATTTTTCTATATTAGTCTACATTCAATACAAGATAAGAAGTTGTATTAGGACGCTTGAGTATTGGCCAGCCACTACTGGTTGTTGGTAAATTTACAACATTCCATAATGAGGCATAATTTATTTAGGTATTTATACATGAGTAAAAAGGGTGATTCATCACAGAAAACAATAAAAAATAATTAACAGTTGTGAACAATTGTAAACAAACCAATAAATTAAATAGCTAATATTATAATGCAATACTCATTGAGCAAAAATATACAAACCTCATAGAGCCCATAGGACAACCAGTAAACACGATTTTCAGATCAACATCAGATCTTCAAGAAAAATCTATACTGCACTTTGGCAGCCTTTTTGAACTTTTTTTCAGCTGAAGAAGGCTGACAAATGCATACATACACGCACACAAACACACATACAGATATATATATATATATATATATATATTTCAATGGAGGTCACTTTCGGAACATTAAAACTATACACTCACTCTTTAAAGATAATTTTCGGACTGAGATATGATATTTTGTAATTAATTCATAAAGTTCATACATTTATATATTTATTAATGATGTTCCGCATCGTTGAGCTGATTCACAGGCTGCATATTTGGACCGATGTTTAATGAAGTTAATACTTGCAACGCCACATTTCCATGTAACCAACCGTATTTTTACAGAAATGAGAGGAATGTCGCTTCAGAAAGCTACGATACATAATTTTAAATATTAATCATATTCATTTGCATTTTTCGCTAGAGGTTTTCATTTTTTTGTGCAATTCATTAATTTAAATTGAAGACATTTATTTTATAAGAAAAAAAAACCCGTCCCGCCACGGAGAAAATTAAGCGAATTGCTGTATAAGACAGATTAGGGAAGATTACAACAATGTTTCATGGCGTAAATACATATTCAGTTCATAGGAACATTAATCATTTAATTCATGACTTCTTGAACTGCTAATTTTCATGAAATTTTGTGAATAAAGAAATTGAAAATAATTATTGTGTAGAGGTAAAAAAACAAAGGTCTTAGGAAATGTCCTTGCGGAACACCTCATCAAGTCAACCGACCTCTCGGATTGATTAGAACGGAATGGCAGTATGAGTCAGACCCCATCGGATTGTTCTCATTAGACCCGACCGAACAAAGGTGAGAAGGGGGGAATCGAACCCAGAGCCATTACTATAAACAGACCTAAACAGATCTCTATGTTCCGCTTGAAGGATGCCTTAAAGATTGTTAGACTATCCTCGACTAACTAGGTGGAAGTAACGACTGACGTTTCCGATGGCTCGTTTCAGGCGTGTCTTTGTACACTCTCAACACGAAGATTGCGTTTTATTACTCACCCCCCCCCTCCTTGAAAACACTTATTAAGCATGATTTTTTTCTATATTACAACAGTGACGGAAAAAAAGTAATACATTACAATTAATTTTTTTTTTTTATGAGCGCACTCATTAAGCAAGATGCCCATGACTGGGTCCGCGTGGAATAGTGATTTTGGACAGCATTTTTTGGATACATCTTTTGGATTATTAACACCGTCATTTTGGTAATTAAAACCAATCTACTTTACATAAATGCTTCTCTATACATTATATTAGAGGTATAGCCACATAAAGCAGACCTTTTGACAAACAGCTAATACTTAGCTCCACACCCTCTCAAAAAATACAAACCCTATAAACACTAATTTACAAGCCCTATAAAACCTAAAATATAAATACATGAAATCTGTAATAGATACTTTTGTTTTACATGAATTTTAAGTCCGCAATATGAAATTCCAATCTAATCTAACAAAATGTACAAAAAATATGGACAGAACTTGACTAATATGAATACCGTAAAATCACAAACAGTCAGTGTTATCAAATGAAAATGTTACGCCACGCACCTCCGGAATACGTGCGTTCAATGCGAATAATTGAATGCTATAGGCAGGGGCGCGGCTCTCGGCTACAGCCTACAAACGTCGACGCGATTCGTTACATTCGTATAACGTTTTTATTTATAAACCGATTGACATGAAACAAACACTAAATGTTGAGTAAAGCTCACCACAATATATTAGTGAAAACCGCGTCTAAATCAGATAAGCCTTTTCTGAGATTAGCGTGCACGAACGCACAGACAAAAAATCTAACAATCATTGTTTTGGGTGCTATTGCGTTGAAAAAGGCCCCCAATAATATTTTTTTCTTATATCTTCCATGTACGAAGCGATCCGTTATATTTTTATTATATGTATAGATGAATAAACAATATATTAATTAAATAATTAATTGAAGATAGTTAGCCGTTGAGATGAAATGTTTTCAGGGAATTTTTGGGATTTGGCTAAGCGTAAATAGTCAGATTTTCAAAAAAGAATCTATACTTCGCACGTTTTCGTGTGCTTTTTGGCAGCCTTCTTCGGTAAGAATTGCCTTTGCAACGGAGAAAGAGCACAATAAATTTTAGTTTACCTAGCGCCAACACTTATCCATATTATTATACCTAATCCATGGTCACGAAAAGTCGTCACGGTCTCCCTTCATTGCCTAGGCATGTTTTGTGAAGACGGCTGCCAAAGTGTATGTCGAAACGTCCGATATATAGATTTTTCTTAAACCTGATATTTTCTCTTAGCCGAATCCTAAATATTTCTTATATTAATCACAGGTTGACAAAAAAAAAAAAAAAAACCTTAAATTGGATTAAACCCTTTTAAAATCCTTTACGCACAATGAAAAAGACCAAATATTTATGTTAAACATTCCTAATTAATCTTAAAGTAAATTATTCCAACTCGGGATCTGAGAAGAAGTAAATTAACAACTATTCCTTTATTTCTTGAGAGTTCATAAATCATAAATGATATAGAACACTATTTCATTTCTAATACGCCCCCTTCCACCCAAGAAAGATAAAAAAATGAACCATTGAACCCAGACATCCTACAAAGCATAAGCTCCATACCATTTGGGTTCTTACCGCTTTATCCTAAAACAAAAAGACGACCAGAATATCAGAGAAAATATGAAATCGAGTTCTGAAGATGAGCAAAGCAAGGAGTGGCCAAGACTGGGAAATGGAAAACGCAAATAAACAAAAAATTAATTGAGCTATCCATCACCCGAATGCTCTAACCAACTCTGGTCGTAATCAATTCCGTACCTGTTTTTCAATTTGCCATTGGCCGCAAAAAAGGCTAGCTCCTAGGAACTTATAGAGTTTCTTCCGTTCACATATTTCAAAATGGTTTATGTTTTAGTACCTTATATTTCCTGTAGTCCAGAATATATTACAAACCTATTTCACAAAGTTCTTTCAGGAAGTGAATTTAAACTTTAAAGTTTAAGTTGAGCTGTTGCGCTGCATTAAAACCTCCTCAACAGCTGTCAACACGGAAGTTCCCCGGAAGTTGACAGGATGTAAGGGAGGAAGTGAATAGAAAATGGGTCGGAAGCTGACCGGAAGTTGAGAGGACATGGTCCGGAAGTGTGCGCACTACTTTAATGTAGCATTTTTATTCTACTCTCTCCTGAAGAGCAGTAATAATACTGATATAGCTTGTTCAAATAGACGGAAAAGTACAATTCCGTATGGGCAAAATTTTTCCCCATAGAAAAATATTCCCGACGGTTCTATCATTTTCAAACTTCTATTTGAACAACACGATACCCGAAACATTATAAAAACTGATTGTGTCTCGTTTAAGATTAAGGAAGGCTTTGAGAGGTCAGACAAAGGAAATAATGTCTAATATTTACCAATATTTAGCCAAAGCTAAGACAAAACGTTTAAAACCTTCTAGTGACAAGGTTATAAAAGAGAAAAAATTGAACGCCAATTTCTTGTACGGGAAATATAGGCTCCCCCCCCCCTAACGGGGCCCCCTTTGGCGGCTTTTCCCTCCAACTAAACCATCTATTTGAGCAGGATATAGCTTAAATTGTTTTTAGCCTTAGTTTTATCTAAGTATTGATATATGTTAGACACTATCTCCCTCGCCTGACCTCTCAAATCCTTCTCTAGTCCTAAACGAGACATAATCAGTATTTATTGAGTTTAAAGTAGCATGTTGTTCATTGTAATAGAAATAAAAATGGCGGAACCGTCAAGAATATTTCCCTGAGAATTTTGCGCATGCGGGATAACAATTAATCCCTCTAACTGAACGGGCTATAAAACATGTCAAATTTTAAAATATTAACTAAAAAAATAAATAAAAAGTGTGAGAACTATATAATAAATAATATGATATAATAGTAGTTCTGGAGTCCTGTATGTTTACTCTCTGGTGGACTGTTGTTAATTTAAGTTTTACATTCCACAAAAATTGCAAACATTTAAGTACCTAATTAATTAAAATAAATTGAAAACAATTCTTGATGTCAGTAGGCACTATATAAAGTCACAGTGCAAATATAAGCTGGATTTACCCTTTCTGCTTAGTAACTGAGTTATCACTGTAACATGGAAGGTAATACATCCATTTGTTTATTAAATGAGCAAAAATTTTATTTTATTACTCTTCATGATTATTATACATACATGCCACAGAAACTAAAAATAAATTATTTGCATTTCAGCTTCACTTAAGTCTTAATCCACACGGTCGCAGCTTTTAGTTGAATAATATTCCACTTCATTTGAAAGCAGTGCTTCAAATGGCGGCCGATTTGAAAATCCCGTAGAGCATTTATTTGATAAATAACACCCCCTCGCTTTATCGCCGTGTAAATATAAACTCTTTTTATGAATTAATTTAAATTCCAAAAATAAAATTACAAGCCAGTAATAAATTATAATGAAGGGAGCGTAAGTGTTTAAATCATTTTCTCAGGGAGCTTAGTAAATCGGCGGAGTAATACAGCTTCTTAACAGTCCGAAAGTAATTTTTATTAAATTTATAAAAAAAAGTATTGGTATAAGCAAAAAATCTGAGCCTAAAATATTTGCTAGTATTAGTAGGGTATTCCCGTGGTCCAGTGAATAACGCCTTGGATTCTCATGTGGGAGATGCGGATTCGAGTCCATCCTGTAGTAGGTTGCTTTTTTTCATTGGAAAAATTCCCAGTCCCACCATGGAAGTTTTCGAAATGCTGGCAACCTATAGATAGCTTATGGCCTAGATAAGTCAAAAACATAATGTACATTAACTCTAGAATATTAGCGCTGTTCTTTAGGTGCCTATTCATAGCGTTGCGTTCCGCATAACGATCCTGGCCATTTTTTTTTTATTTCTAACTTCCTCCCTCTTATTTCTTTGCTTGTGTGAATTATGATACAATTATAATCGGATAATACAGTCCTTGAAAGCCCTGGGAACTCCTAGCTTTTGTAAACCATCTTCCAGGTTATTTAGCCATCTTAGTCTGGGCCTTCCTCTCCTCTTGTTGAACCACACAACATCGTTTACATGATCCAGCCATTTTAGCCTCATGACCGATAACTGTCGTGTGAAACGAGCTCAGGTGTGAAGGGTAGGCTCTGTCTACGTACACCGTAACTGTGAGATAATATCGCGGCACTCCCGGTTTGGGCGGCCCTCATCGTTCCTTCCATACCTTTGTTTCTATCTTATAGTTTTTTTTTTTTTTTTTTTTTTTTTTTTTTTTTTTTTTTTTTTTTTTTTTTTAACGGCGCATCTACATCTTGACCATTAGCGCCGGGCTATCTACAGGTTGCCACCCTTTTCTAATGCCAACAGCACGTGGTCGGTCACCCATTCAGGTACTGACCACGCCCGACGTTGCTTAACTTCGGTGATCTAAGGGAACCGGTCTATCTTATAGTTGTTTAAAAATAAATTATTCCTGTCTGTTTATGTCCCTTCGACCATTGACTTTGTTTTTGGAGGGAAGGAATATGAAGAACTATGATTCAAGCCTAAAGTGGCGACTCCAGAACCCAGAACGTATGTATGCTTCTGGTGTAGTGGGGGCACTGCTTTTCACAACCGCATATATTGCACTAGTATTTCTAAAGGGACACAAGTCAAAAATCAGTTTTAGTTACACCGTCATAGTTATGACTGTGAAAGATATGGTAAATATATCTTTATCACCCATCAAAACACTATGCACCTAGCTTCAGAGCTTGTACACCATAGGGCACTCGTGTCATCCTTCCTGTCTTAATCCTAAGGCCCCTACATAGGACAAGAGTGACAACTTTTCAGTTGAGTTTTATTTTAAGTTATGTCACTTTAGAAATTCTAGTACGATATGCGCTCAGAGCGTTTGAAGTTTCTCACAATTTCTTAAGTTTGGCATTAATCCGTACCCTCCACATATTTTGCTCTTTCATGGCTCACAATATATTTCTAAGGACTCACCTCTCCCAAACCAGTAGAGCTTTGCTTGCTCAGAATCCATGTCTCGCTGTAATACAACTGGTATTATTACAGTTCTATACATCACCAGTTAGGCCTTTCTGGAAAGGTTCTTGTGCCTCTGGTTTATTATATGACAACGAATAGAATTGTTTGAGAAAAACATGAACTAAATCAATCCATAGGGTCAATGAAAACCCTTGTTTCTCCTGAAACGGCAGATCGTATGTTTCGTTATACTCACTCACTTCTAGAGACAATCAGTTTAACATTTGAGCTAGGGTAAACGCACCAGTAACTGACATGCTTAAGGAAATTTCAGTCCATTTTAAGCTTTAAAAATTCTAATGGTGATGTCGGTGTATTTTTTCACTTTTATCTTGTCCAAAATCTATTCCCCTTGCTTACTACACCTTCAAATTTGAAAAACCTTCGCTCAATGATAGGATAAATGCCAATTTTGAGAAAAATTACTTTGCTCCAGTTGCTGTCAGGCAATTCTCCAATAGCTGACAGGAATTGCTCCAGTAGTTGACAGGGGCAATAAAGTCATAAAAAAAATAGCTTAAATTTAGTATTACTTTATTTTAAAACAGGAATTATAAATTTATCATGTATTACAATAGTAGGAACTTGAGTTTTCTATTTTTGGCTTTGCACCTTAAATTCAAGACAGGTAACTCACAAGCTGTTACGTACACAAATAATCTGAAACATTTTAGACTCTTATCAATTCAAATTAGGTATCATATTGGGGAGTAAAATACCTATATACCAATTAAAGTTAACAAGATTTTTCTATTAAAGGCAAATTAAACTTAGTACTTAGGTAACTTCGGTTTTCGTCAACAGAGATCAAACATTCGAACACAATGAACATTTTTAAGTAATGATAGTTATACAATTTTTAACAAGTCTTTAAATTAAAAAGTTACATTAACTGATTTAGGAAACTGGTATCTCATATTCAATTTTTTGCCAAAAAGTAATGGAAGAGGCAAATGTTCATCTATTTTGATCAATTTTCGTTTAGAACTCTAAGCTTATTTTCACTTTTCATGAACGCATCCCGCAAGCAATTCAATGGTTTCAGTGCAAAAGCAGAGATTTTTCCATCTTATTTACCAACAACTTCATAAGCTCTTCTTGTGATTCTTAGTGCAATTATGACAAAACTTTTTTCATCGCCAATGGCAGACAAAACAAGATTTTTATGGGGCAACCAGCTGTTCTCGGTGAGATACTCGCTACATCGAATCATCGTGCTGCCCGAATTTTTCGTCATATCTGATAGCTCGTTGGGAAGTCTTAAATTTGCAACATCGTTTGGAACTTGCTTGTTGTTGTGTCTGAGGCTCTTCCAATTTGTTTTCTTCAAGATCAAAATTGTTGTTAGAACTAGAACTCTGTTGTTGTTATTGTCTGGAAACATCATCTCCTGAAGGCAGATATTTGGTTCTATGGTTCGGCGATGTATGGCTGAGGAACTTCATGATTGTTTCTTACCACATCGGGCTTAACCTGATGTTCAATGGGCACAGCTCTAGGAACTTATTAATCGTCTTTAAATCTGACTCCAGTACCATCACCTTCAATTTCAGAGACTACTCACTCTGCATAATCTTCTTCACTATCCTCAGATGGAAACCACTCTTCTTCACTAGAAGATGACTATCTTTTGTTTCTTTCTATTCTTGGTCCCAAATTTACCACTTTTCTTTTTTTTAAAAATTTTCTTCTTTTTTTTTTCTCAGCCTGTCTGCAGCTCTCATTTTTTTCTTTTCTTCCTCTTCATGTTTTTTTTTTTTAGATCTTTTTGTTTGTTATAATCTCTCCAAGACTCAGAAATTACGAAGCCGGGGTAACTTTTCCTCTTCGATATTTTCTTGGGAGATTCAGGCCACGCCAGCGCCTTTTTGAAATGGCTTGGGAAGGTATTTACTGGTGTTTCTGATATGCTGGTTTGGTTAGAAATTAACGCAAGGTGTGAGGAGCAGGTTGCTCCAGCTGGGTGAAGTGGATTTGGCGGAACTGTATCATGAGTTTCGCTTACTCCCAAAACTATTGAACTATCTTACAATCTTACTTATTACAGTTGCCAACTGGATATCATCTGGCTGCAAACTGAGAATTTTAATCGTTTGTTCAAGCTTCTGTCATAAGTCATAAAGCGATTTGTCATCATCCCCACTCGTCCAGGATTCGGCATTTTTAAGTAGCATGGCTTTTTCTTGCCCTATAGCTTCTTCTATGATTCTGAGTGCCGTTTTGGTATTCCTCAGCCTGATTGAGTCTTCGTGATTAATACTCTTCTTTCCATCTGAGAGCGTGGTGAAGGGAAATGGAGCTTCGGGGTTTCAAGCACCAAACCACATTTCCTAAATCCATTTCCGATAGCAAATGATGGTTCATCTCTTTTGGCTTCTAGCAGGGGAGCAATGTGCTTCTTTTTTAAAAGCTGTTCCACTAGCTGACATGTTTTGCTCCAATACCTGACACCCCCTGTCAGCTAGTGGAATATATATACTACGTTCAAAATAGAATTAAACGGTATAGGATAGATAACGAAATAGAAAGGTTAAATAAGGAAAAAATGGCTGGAAGAAAATTATATGAGGGACCAGTAGCTGACAGGTCTGTCAGCTATTGGTGATATGCCCAATATTAGGGTCCAATACCTGACACCCATAGAATTTCCTAATTCACAGTGAAATAAGGTTCAAAGGGAGATAAAACACAATCTATAAACACTCATTAGAAGAAACAACACACTAATTTGAGAATATAACAGAATAAGTAAAGAGAAGAACACAAACCGTAACTTGGAGTCTTAGCCGGGTGTTCTCTACTTGGAAGGCGTTGAGCTAGTGACGGAGAACATGCAGATGATTTGATTACCTGATATTACTATGCCCGCCAAAATAAAGCAGGGTATGCAACCTAACAACGCAGAAATACCTACAGAAGCCATGGTTTTGTGAGAGGGGGGTCTGAAAGGCTTTGAACCATTATTATTTATATTTTTTGAAGATGTTGTCAGCTACTGGTGCACCTGTCAGCTACTGGTGCGTTTACCCTAATTGCGTCGAACCATTACAGAATCATCTGGTTTTAGAACAGTTTTGAGACGTTTTCCCTCATTAATTGCCGCAATTCTTGTTTTCTTTTGACGTTTAGGCTTATCCTTCGTCTGTACCAGAGTTGGGCAAACGTTAGCGCGCGCTAAAAGCTGATACCTCTCCGCTAATTTAGCGAAACTGTAGAAAGCCAGCGCTAATCTATTTATGAAATATCGTAATTGCTAATAGCTTAAGCTATAGTTACAACTTGTAACAATAAATAGATTAGCGGTTAGCGCACTGCCGCCGCTAACCGCTAATTATTAGCGCTGGCTTTCTACAGTTTCGCTAAATTAGCGGAGAGGTATCAGCTTTTAGCGCTCGCTAACGTTTGCCCAACTCTGGTCTGTACCATGTTTTATATTACTTTTACCACTGTTTCTTCTTCGATCATCCGGGGAATATTATCTCGATCAAGATCGCTGGCATCCAAATGTACAAACTTCTCGATCACATCTTCTTCGTCTTCATCGGAACTATTCGGAATCACCAAGTGTATTCAACTCTAAAAATACTCCCAGCAATTTACTAGCCATGCAAAATAATACTCACTAACTTTTGGAACATTGCACTTCGAACACACAATATATGCATACATATATATACGTATATATATATTCCTTTCTCTATCTATGCTCTGTGTATTGACAAGCGAACATACAACCCCTCACACGTCTACCATACAACACTTCCGTGCTTACAGCTCCCAACAAGCGCTGCCGTATAAGGGTCATCCGCTTGGTTATA
Organism: Gonocerus acuteangulatus; assembly: GCA_946811695.1. Lineage (NCBI taxonomy): Eukaryota > Metazoa > Arthropoda > Insecta > Hemiptera > Coreidae > Gonocerus > Gonocerus acuteangulatus. Next base: position 20,841,581 of record OX328129.1, on the reverse strand, counting down.
TCTGGCCAGAAAAGCCTTTGTAAACGAGTATACAGTTGCGGAGATGTGATCAAACCTTACCTAGGCACCATACATTTTACATGAGTCTCTCATTACACCGTGTTTCACTCGAAGGCAATTCTCTCGCCGCTTATGACTCCCTCCCTCTGGCTAGATTTCCCAGGAGCCCAATTATATTGTGATTCTGTATAATGGTTTCCGACTTATTCTCAAGCAGTAGTGACTTACGAGTAACTAAAGAGATGTAATTAGTGTTTCATGGAGTAGCTGAGCTGGGGCTTAAGTACGGAAAACTGCTAGATCACCTCCGCCCTAAAAGTCGTCGTAAAAGGATCGGAACCTCTGCTTCCAGATATAAAAATAGTATACCCCTATTAACCCTAGGATGGCCAGGGGCGTACTTCAAGCTCCCAAGATCTTACTTTATTCGAATCTCTGTCCATAAAATTTTGAAAAATTAGGGAATATAACCATTTGTCAGAAATGCATAACTAATAATAATATGGCAATACATTTGTTATTTTTTATTTTATTTCCTGCAGAAAAGTAATTTTCATGGATGCTACCAAGGAAGTTACAAAGGAAGTATCCAAGAGCCCCCATGATGTACATTTATTCATATCTCGGTCCATAAAATATAGAAAAATTAAGGGCTTCAAGAGACCGCCCATTACGAAAGTATGCAGTCTTCTAAAGACAACTAACCTATGGGGTTACAGCCAATGGGGTAGAGCCTCCTACACTATGAAAATGAGTTAAAACATAATTATGTTCAATATTTGTTGTATTTCCTGTGTTTTGGATACTTGTGAATTTGGGTGTATATTTTAGATTTTTTGAAAAATGTCATTGATATTAATAAAAATACTTACAAAATGTTTCACTTCTGTCAATCTACTTGCAACTTAATTTATAAATAAATAAACAAATAAATTAACTTAAGAGGCACCAAATCTGATAAATGTATCAAGATATATTAGATAGATTGATTCACAAAATATTGGAAATTCAGTCAGAAATTTAAGAAGGTTGCAAGGTATTTTAGAAAAAATTGGTCCTCAAAATGATCGAGTATGCTGCTTTAGCGATGACTATACTGAAAAAAAACGTTACAAAAAAGTGTCCGCTGGTGTTCGCGCATGTGCGGTTGCCATGTACGAAAAATAAGACTGTATTTTATACAGTAGATTACATAGGTTTGTCGGGTGGACCTAAAGCATGTTTATTTTCCTGAATTTGAGCAGAAGGCTCTAAACGATTTTTATTATTTATTATTTTTTTTGTTGCAATAGTATCATATACAATTACTAAACACGTTCTACTTTTCAGGTGACGGACACCAACGACAACCCTCCTACCTTCCTAGAGACGGTGTATAGCTTCGACGTCGGCGAAGACTGGGCAAGAGGAGCTAGGGTTGGTGCAGTCGAAGCAGTAGATCCTGATCAAGGAGAGAACGGGCATCTATCTTATTCTGTCATTTCCGACTGGGCGAACGACGTATTCTCCCTCAACTCCCAGACTGGAGTATTCACACTTACGACGAGGCTTGACTACGAGGAGGTGAGTAACTTGTATTACTTGATTAGGGAGTAATTTGTAAATTAATCAAATATCTGACTTTACTGTAGAAATCCTTAAGAGATGTAAATAGCGTGATAAAAAGTCAAGAAACTGTTGGGATTCCTCTAAGAAGCCAGATAATGGAAAAAATCTATATTTTGAAGGTTTCTGCATGTTCTTTGCAAGCCTTTAAGCGCGGTTCCTCCTTCCCTCCGTCGGGAGGAACCCCGAGTATGAGGTTGAACTTATGACGCAATCTGGAAGTGACGACCAGAAAATTTCACGTCTCAGATCCCATAGATAACGAACATAATACGGTGGTTCATATATTTGTTGGTACGCTCTCCAACCGGCTCTAAAATGGTCTCATTTTGATAGAATTTAGAACAAAAATTTTTCATATAAGTTGAAAGGTTAACCAGCTGAATCTGTCCACCGGAACACAGTTTTTGGAGCGAAAAATAATCGTAACGCTTACCTTTTAGAGTTCATATGCTTGCAGGTTATCGTTTTATTCGTTCCTTGGCATAGAAAAACGAATGAAACATTTAGTAATGTGATATCTGTAACCGTTTTCCACCGTAAAGGTGGAAAACGGTTTTTTTGTAACTTATTTTGCGGTTTGGGTACTTAAAGTCGTGGGATTCAATTTAAATAAGTCCTATATGTTTTAAATTAATTTAAACTAAAATGATTAACTTTGGAGTTAATCCAAGTTTTTCCTTAGTACTCGAAATTAAAATGTTATTAAAAGACATGGAAAGTTTTGGGATCTTCTTATATTTTCGTAAATTTTTTTTTTTTTTTTTTTTTTTTTTTTTTTTTTTTTTTTTTTTTTTTTTTTTTTTTTTTTTTTTTTTTTTTTTTTTTTTTTACGGCACATCTACATCTAGGTCATTAGCGCCGACATCCAGGGTGTAGCGAGGAATTTCACCAGCGAGCCGTGGGATGATAAAATTCCTGCCGGAGGTTGGGAATCGAACCCACCATCTCCCGCTTATGAATCCAAGGCGCTAGCCATTAGACCACGGGAGACCCCTATTTTCGTAAATATCTCAAGAACGGTTGGGAAATCGTTTCAAGTGGAATTGAGGCCATTCGAAAAACTACAAAAAAGGTTCTGGGCGATATAAATTGGAGAAATAAGGACTTAATATTCAAAAGTTTTAGTTTTGTTCTTTTGAACGAGGATTTGATTTTGTATAATTCACTTTCTAATTTTTTATTTTAGTAAAAAGAGGCAAGGAAATGATACATTTTTTGGTAATAGTGTTTTTTCTAGAACGAGCGATGAGAAAACAGGGGAGTAATTTTGCGTAGGATGCCGTCAGTTTCCTTTTTTGGGGCTTTAAACTTCCTTCTTATTGAGATTTCATTTTATATTTTTATCGAAAGAAACCTACCAATAACTGCATCTATTCTTTTACTAATGACACTAGGTATATGAACGAAACTGCGCTAAGATGACGCAGTTCCAGGGAGTTGGACTTTTTCATATTTTCACCATGATCACTTAACTGCTATTTTTGGTCTTCAGCCATCCCCGTAGGCATTCTATTGGTTTGTAGTATTTTATTTAATATTAAAGTGTCCGTCACGCAGGAGCTTCATAACTAAGCACTTTCCTCAGAATTTGGGTAGTATAGACTGCTTTCCAGAACAATTTGCTTAAAATATCCTCCATAAATAAAATAAAAACATGAATAGTTCTCTTTTAAATTTGTAATGAGTAACTGATCAATTATTAATTTGCTTCCAGAGTTATATTTACACATGGTACCTATTACACTACTTAATAAATACAAAAAACCTCATATTATCGTATTTTGATCTAACGCAGGAACAGGATACAGTCACTCTAGTGGTAGAAAGCGCTCCTTGCGGCGGCTTTGTGAACCTACGTCTGGCGGGCATTTCTATTGAAATATATTACAAATTAAACCCCCGCTCTGGCCGCTATCGTGTTAACAGACATATATATATATATATATATATATATATATATATATATATATATATATAAATTTTAACGGGGGTCATTTTCGGTGTCTACTAGGTAGGATCGATAAAGATTTGAAGAAATTTTTCAAAAATTCCGTCATGAGTCCAACCTCAATAGCTACTTTCCTTCGGAGGAAAGTGCTAAAAAAAAAAATATTATTCCTAACTAAGTTCCATCAAAAACTATTGTTCATTTTTTCTTTTTATTTAGTGTCTTGATACGTATTATCCACATACAAATGTTTTGATTATTCTCTTCGGCAATTCTGTATATATATATATATATGTTTTTAACTGAAGAAGTCTGCCCAAGACCTTTCCGAAACGTTTTAAATGTAGATTTTTACGAAAATACGATTTTTGTTCATAGCCGAATTCTCAAATATTCCGTCTACTTATCACACAGACAGCTAAACAGCTACACTTCATTATGAAAAATATTTAGGATAAAACTAATTGGAATATATTTATCGTTTCATTAATTATAAACATTAATCTATAATAATGAAACCTTACCTGATTACCTTGTTGTAGTTAACATTTTATGCATTTTAATGAACCGACCTGCTTAATTTCAAACATGTAGTACTTTTATGTGAGCTGACTTAATGAAGCCGAGAGCAATACTTCCACATGACGAAATTCCGATGCAAATCGAGAACCGTAAAAGTTTACGGTCAGTAGTTATTTCACTTGAAGTTATTTTACGACTTATTATATAAATCACCGAAGATAATGTAGACCTGCTTGTAATACGTTTACATATTTAATTTGGATTTCTTTCACTTTTACTTTTTAATATGCACTAAGGCAGAGTTTAAAAATGAGTCGTTGCCTAAATTTGGATATTATCTATTATAGAGCTCGTAAGAAATCATACATAATGATCACATTATAAATTGTTTCATTTTAATAACTGCTCAAGAATAACTAAGGGTAAATTTATTGACATGAAAATGCCAAATGCCACCATTTGCCACAGCTGAAGCAAAAATGAAACAGAAGAGACGTTCACGTGATTGGTCACGTGAATGGAAATTGATTTCCGCTGAAATAAAATTCTTATTTTAGCGGGAATTGACTTTAAACATTAAAACTGAAAATTTCACTATGAAATGATCTTATTTTACAGGGAAAATTTTCCTGCATTAGCAAACCTACAGAAATTGCACCTGCAAGCCTATCAATGCAAAAAACTAAGCGCTAAAGCGAATTTTGCCGAAAAAAAAAACAATTTCTTGTGGACGGATTCTGCTGATAAGAACTTTACCTCTGAAATCATAGAAAGATTTTTTTTTTTTGTTTTCGAAATCGTATGATTTTTGAGAAAAGAGCGAAAAGACAACGACAAATTTATATAAATACTATTTTTAATCACCGTTATTTTCGTAATCTATTCAACGTAAAATGTTCTAATCTGCAATGGTACCAGCACTTGACACTCCCCGTATCAAGATCTAACTGTGTAACAACTTACGTCAAAATCGGTCAAACGGTGTGAATTTGTATAAGGAACAAACATACAGACAGACGGCTGGTAGAAATTGTTGACCTAGCCTATGACACTTCCCGTATCAAGACCTACCTGTGTGCCAAGTTTGTTGAACATGAGTCAAACGATGTGGATTTGTGTAAGGAACAAACGGACAGGCAAACAGACACGTGATTTTTATATATACTGATATAAGAATGACATTGAAGAAAGATGCCCAAAATTATACCCTAACAACTCATGACTGAATTTTGTAAGCATTTTGTGTTGAATTGAAAACAGAGACTGTCTTTTTAGCTTGTAAATAATAACAATTATGTTTTTTTTTCTTTTTGATGTTTAACGGTGTATCAATTATTCTGCTATTAACGCCCGACTATTTACAGGTTGCCACCCTTTTATAATGCCAAAGGTACTTGGTCGATCACCCAGGTACTAGCCACGCCCAAAGTTGCTTAAAAAAATTATTTCTATGTTTGTACATCGTTTCGTTTTTTACGTGCCCATACCTCTTATTTTGCAAGAAAGCTGTATTTGATGGACAAATACTAAAGTCCGTCACGCAGGAGCTGCATAACTAAGCACTTTCCTCAGAATTTGGGTAGTGTAGATTGCTTTCCAGAACAATTTGCTTAAAATATCCTACATAAATAAAATAAAAACATGAATAGTTCTCTTTTAAATGTGTAATGAGTAACTGATCAATTAATAATTTGCTTCCAGAGTTATGTTTTCACATGGTACCTATTACACTACGTAATAAATACAAAAAACCTCATATTATCGTATTTTGATCTAACGCAGGAACAGGATACAGTCACTCTAGTGGTAGAAAGCGCTCCTTGCGGCGGCTTTGTGAACCTACGTCTGACGGGCTTTTCTATTGAAATATATTACAAATTAAACCCCCGCTTTCCGATTGACCGATTCAACTCATTTTTGCAACACTTCTTTCTCATGAGTTACCCACGACGTATACCGCGTCTCGTTACAATACAGCAGAAATTACGACCGGTATGAGTATATTAAGAATTTGGGTCAAGAGTAAACCCCCCCTTCTAATGAACCGATTTAGTTTATTTTTACAACACATATTTACCTGTAGATTACCACTACGAATACCGAGTTTCGTCGAAATATACCAAAAATCACGGCTGGTAGTGGCGAATTGGTATTGTGGGTCCGGAGTAAACCCCCCTCCTAATGAACCGATTTAGTTTATTTTTACAACAGTTATTTACCTGTGGATTACCACTACGAATACCGAGTTTCATCGAAATATACCAAAAATCACGGCTGGTAGTGGCGAATTGGTATTGTGGGTCCGGAGTAAACCCCCCCTTCTAATGAACCGATTTAGTTCATTTTTATATCTCACTTTTGTCTGTATATTACCACTACGAATACCAAGTTTCGTTGAAATATAACAAATATTACGGCTGACATAGTCAAATTAGTGTTTTGGGTTCGGGGTAAACCCCCCCTTCCGGTGGACCGACTTTGGTGCTTAACGAACTCGTTCAATCGTTTGCTAATTGAATGCTATATACCAAGTTTCGTGACGAAAAAACAAAAACTCTGGCCGCTATCGTGTTAACAGACACATATATATATATATATATATATATATATATATATATATATATATATATATATGCATATATATATATATATATATATATATATATATATATATAGATATATATAAATTTTAACGGGGGTCATTTTCGGTGTCTACTAGGTAGGATCGATAAAGATTTGAAGAAATTTTTCAAAAATTCCGTCATGAGTCCAACCTCAATAGCTACTTTCCTTCGGAGGAAAGTGCTAAAATCAGCTCACCGAGAAAGGTCTCTACATAAAAAATTTCTTTGGTCAAAATCAAAAAAGTCAAAATGTAGAATATACATCCACTGCTTAACTTAATGCTTCTGTTTGCCCGATTCGTTGTTGGTGAATTTTCACTTTTCGACCCTGTAAACGTCCCCCTGTCATGTCACCGCCGTCGGAATTTCAACAAGAACACGAAGCATTTTGAATTGAATGACTCCCAAAGCCTTTTCTTTACCTAGATAGACTATTAGTTTTCCACCAAACAAAACTAAATAATAAAAAAAAAAATGAAAATAAATAAAATCAAAAGATAAAAAAAGAAAAAGTCCTACCTTTATAAAAGGCATGAAGGAGGGACCGGTGATGGATCAGGAGTGGATAAGCCTGACCGGTACTGGCCCTGTATTTATGAGACTGGGAGACATTAAAAAACGGGACGCGAAAGCCTCATGGAGCGTGAGGGGACTCCATGATAACTCTACTACTATCCGTCTCGTAGACTTAAGCCCTTCAAGGATAGTAGAGGCTTTCTCATAAACTTCCTTCTGTCACTCTAGAGTTGGATTCGCATGACGTCAGAGGCGTCCAAAGAGGAATAAGAATTAGGCCTAAATTTTTATTCCTCTTTGGTTTGTGGAAAGATTTACCAACAATGTGTCAAAATGGTGCTACTAATAAAATACAAAGATTTCAGTAATATTTTATTATATTTAATAAAATGTAATACTCCTAAAATACGAAACATGTTATTAGGTATATTTTATTCACAAAAATTTATATTATTTTTCTTAATCGTATGATTTTGAGTTTTCCTTTTATTGCAGTAAGTTCCAGTTTTGATATCAGCATAAATATGCTTTAGCGGTGCCTAAACTGGAAAAAAACGTTACAAAATGTGTCCGCAGGCGTTCGCGCATGCCCAGTGGCCATTTTCGAAAAAAAAGACTGCATGTGTCAAAAAAAATTGTCCGTTGGCGTTCGGCCATGTACGAAAAATATGACTGTATGTTATAGAGTACGTTACATAGGTTTATCGGGTGGACGTAGCGTTACAAAAAAGTTTCACAAGAAGGTGTCCGCTGGCGTTCGCGCATGCGCGGTGGATATGTGCGAAAAAGGAGACTATATGCTATACAGCACTTAACATAGGTTTGTCGGATGGACCTAGGCGTTACAAAAATGTTACAAAAAATGTTTCACTTCTGTCAATCTACTTGCAAATTAATTTATAAATAAATTAACTTAAGAGGCACCAAATCTGATAAATGTATCAAGATATATTAGATAGATTGATTCACAAAATAATGGAAATTCAGTCAGAAATTTAAGAAAGTTACAAGGTATTTTAGAAAAAATTGGTCCTCAAAATGATCGAGTATGCTGCTTTAGCGATGACTAAACTGGAAAAAAACGTTACAAAAAAATGTCCGCTGGTGTTCGCGCATGCGCGGTTGCCATGTACGAAACAGAAGACTATATGTTATACAGTACATTAAATAGGTTTGTCGGGTGGACCTAAAGCATTTTTATGTTCCTTAATTTGAGCAGAAGGCTCTAAACGAAATATGTTTCGTTATAATTTTCAATAAATTTAATTGAGCAAGAATGACCAACGTGGTTTCACAGGATATTGGCAATTTCTCGGAAAAAGCGTGGGGAAAGAGAGGGTTAAAAGAAGTTTAATATATGATTTTTATCTAAACGGGACTTGATTGAGTCAAACATAATGCAGATCCGCAATCACAGCATTGCATCTTTTAGATGCATTTTATGTGTTTTGGTCGCATTTGTTGTACTGTTTTCATACGAAATATCAGGGTTAGGAAAATAAAATGCACAAAAATGTAGAGTAAAACACCATCATTTTTATTATGTACAAACTAAAGAAATATCTCTGTTTTCATTGAATTGAAATGCTTATAAAAGTCAGTCATGCTTACACCTTTTCGTCTTTAATCCTATCCCATCCCCTTCTCCCCTACCGCTTTCATTTTTTTTTTTTTTTTTTTTTTTTTTTCATTCCTGGGAGTGATATTACTAAATATAAAAGTGAAAAACACCTACGCAATTCTTAAGATTAGAAACCTGACAACAACTACTAAATTTGAAGTTTAACGCTGAATAACAACATAAGCGATAGGTATTCAAGAAAACAGTTTTGCTAAAAAAACTAGACGGGATGGAACTTTGTGAGCTTTTGTTCGGGTTCAACCTGGAAAAATCCCAAGGAAACAGCCACCAAATATGATGCAGTTTCTTGCTTTTAGACAAGTGTGAGTAATGACGTTTACTGTAATTTTT